>JARBWK010000003.1:165665098-165825466 GCA_030556195.1 Anolis apletophallus | reverse complement strand
AACATACCTATGATTGCCTATAGAAGGACTAAGAATCTCAAAAACTATTTGGTACACAATCGAACAACGGAGTCCCGCGATTAGAAGCACCCTATCGCTCGGGCACAGTAGCATGTACACATTGTTCAATTTGTAAAAACATTTGCACTGATAAACAAATTTACAGCCCATCTAAAAACAAACACTTTTGGGTAAAATCCTTTGGAACATGCATTACCAAAATGATTATTTATGCCATCCAGTGCAGCTGTGATTTAATTTACATAGGCCAATCGAAAAAGAGAGCTCAAGACCAGATTTATTGAGCATCGTTCAAAAATTAATAACAAGAGTCTAGATTCAGCATTCTACTCCCATTGTGTCCATATGAATCACACACCTGCCTCTTTAAGAGTCAGAATCCTGGAGAAGGTCAATCCAAATACTCAAAGGGATACAAGTGAGCAATTAATTAGGCTAGAAAACCTATGGACCCTCCGCCTAAACACAGAATGGCCAGCTGGCCTCAATGACCCAATCTGCATCAGCTCCATGCTGTTATAAACTGTATGATTCCTCGCACTCAGTACCTTTGGGTCACCCTATCCACATGGTATAGGGTTATGTGCATCTCTCTACCTGATATGGTATGTATTATACTTGTAATGATTATATATGGCTGTGTGTTTGTGTTATTAATGTACCTGGTGGATATTCATTCCCTGTAATATTTATATCTCTAGTGACTACTGCTTGGTATAGCTACAAGAGCCTTGAAAAAGGGAGCCTATGGGGCCTTCCGAAACGGTTTCAAAAAACCGCGGAAAATAAATAGCATCAGCTGGCCGTCGGCTCTGCTAAACCTCCAAGCCTCCATGTGAAGAAGAAGCCACACCGCCTCTTCCTCCATGCTTAGTCTGGGGTAATTCTGCCCCTCTGGAGCATTGAAGCTCTTCAATCGGACCTGCTTTGTGTTTCTTGTAATCCAACCCACCCGCTTGTGATTCCATCACCCCCTCCCGCGTCATTTCCAGGGATTCCCTTACTGTGGCTTTCGGCTCAACTGAGCACCACAGGGACGCGAGACCGCCAGGCTGGATTGACAGGACGCCCGGGATTCCCTTTTTGCTACACGGGGATTTCCCCACTTCAAGTTTGTCATCCTTCCGGGAGATCCCGCACACCACTTCCTACGCGCTGGCATCATCACAATAACATTGTCCTCACGACGTCCGCATCAGGCGCAGGCAAGCGTCATCACTCAGCGCCTCCTCTCCCTGCTCGCGTATCGGCCCATGCTGAACGCGAGCCGCTATACAGCCTCACACAGAGAGCGGACCTTGCCAGCGACCATTCGCCATAGGGCAAGTACTTTTTGGGAACGTATTGCATCCGGCGCCTGTTTCTTTTTGTATGTTTAATGTGATATACTATGTGTTATTTACACTATATAATAATATAGAGACATATTTTGCATACATTGGTTGTTTTCCTTGATCCATAACACTGAGCCAATAGAGTCTGACCCCATTTGGCATTTCCACACTGCTGTTTGTATTAGCTTGTATTACCAGCCAGCTCGTTTTTCTGTAACTGTTTTTGGCCTACAACTCCCAGAAATCCTAACAGCTGGTAAATTGGCTGGGATTTCTGGGAGTTGTAGGCCAAAACTTGAATAAATCACACTGAATTCTAGATGGGACTCTCCAAATAGGAAGGAGGGAGGGAAGGAGGGAGGGAGGGGGTATTCTATTCTTGGAAGCAGCAAAAGAAAAGGAGGAGGAGCCCCCCCTGGCTCCTCGCTGCCTCTCTCTCACCCCGATCCCCAGGGAGCAAGGGCCCAAGTTTGCCCAGGCTGGTCATATACCTACATTCTATGCACATGCAATAATACAGCAGTAATAACAATGGGTATAAGAATAGGTAAAATTCAAACCGAAGTATTCTGACTGGTCCCTGCCTCATGCGGTGCAAACGGGCTCTTCTCTGTGAGCCCAGGAAATTAGCCCGGGAAAAGACAGCGTTTTCTGCTTGGGTGCACACACATACATATTCTTTGGGGGGGATTTGCTGCAGAATCCCGGCCTCATAGAGAAGATTCTGCAGCAAATCCCCTCCCAAGAATATGTATGTGTGTCTCAAGCAGAAAACACTGGCTTTTCCCCGGCTAATTTCCCGAGCCCCGCTTGCACCGCATGAGGAGAGACCAGTCAGAATACTTCGGTTTGAATTTTACCTCTTGTTATTGTTATTACTGCTGTATTATTGCATGTGCATGGAATGTAGGTATGACCAGTTGGATTACTTATAATATTAGGCAGTGGCACTTACAGTAGCATTCATTGTATTATACATTAGGTTGGTTTCTCACCCCAATACTCTTTGATGCCTTAGATCCTGGCTGGCAGGCAGGAGAGGCAGGAAGCCTGAAAAAATGTAAACAGAGAGGATTACTCAGAAGTAAATCCACAAAGAAGGGCCCTTCATCCAAAGTGCCCTCCTTTGCAGATTTACTTCTGAGTAATCCCTCTGTTTACATTTTTTCCAGGCTTCCTTCCAGCCGAGCGAAGGAGCGAGTTTAGGGCTTGCCTTGCCATAATATTGGCAAGGGAGGCGGGAGGGTGGTGAGAGAGACGGAGAGTGCCCCCTTATGCCCCCTTACGACCTAATAATGACACTTAAGAAAATCCTGGCCCCCAAAGTTCGAAAAATTAAGTCCACTTCCTGGTTGGTGTTCCAGGTGCGGAAAAGCTCGAAAGTAGCATTTCTTACGAATTTCTTACGAAACGATTAATTTTCATAACTTTTTTCTCATGCCTACTGTTTACATCAGCGGTTGAAAAGAAACAAAGGGGTGTTGCATTATATGTAAACCCCTGTTTGGGCCCTGAAGTAAAATATAGAGATGAGAAAGGTAGAGTTATTGCGGTTATGGGAGACCTAAGAGGGAAAAAAAATACTGTTTGTGTGCATCTATGCACCAAACGGATCGAAAGTGAAGTTTTTCCAAGACCTAAACGAGAAAGTGAAAACTTTAGACTGGGAGGAATGTATTCTGCTCGGGGATTTTAATGGTATAATCAACCCGGAATTAGATAAAAAATACTGCCCAGGTAAAAAACATACCAAGAAATGCAGATTACCGTGCTCTTTCTTTAATTTGATGAAGGAAAACTCATCAGTAGATGTATGGAGATGGCAAAATACAAAAGAACGCGACTTTACCTATTTCTCAGCAAGCGGGAGGACCTGGTCGAGAATTGATATGATTCTCGTCTCTAAAAATCTGGCCTCTAAAGTTACGCAAACTAAAATACATCCGAGAACTCTCTCCGATCATGCTCCTACGGAAATTAGAGCAGTATGGGGACAAAGAAATTATAAGTGGAGAATAGACAATTCACTTTTGAAATCTGAGACAGAAATTTTAAAAAAACAAAGAATTAATTAAAGAATACTTCTTAATCAATGATCAAGCTGATATCGATCCGCTAACACTATGGGAAGCCAGTAAGGCAGTAATGCGGGGGAATTTTATAGCGCAGGCCAACTATAAAAGAAAACAAAAAAGAAGAGAAATGGAAGAACTACAAAAAGAGTTAATAAAACTGGAAAGTAAATTAAAAGCAAACCCAGAAAATAAGGAATTGGATGTCAAAATAAAATATATTAATAATCAAATAAACATGCTAACAATGGAAGAAGTAGAGAAGAAAATAAAATTCTTAAAACAGAAAAATTTTGAGAGCGCCAACAAAACAGGTAAATGGCTCGCCTATCAATTTAAGAAAAAAGTCCCAGAAGAATAATATATCAAAAATAACAAAAGAAGGGAAAAGCTTTACCAGCGATGTAGAAATAGTTCAAGAATTTGCCACCTACTACCAAAACCTATATAGTGATGATAATATAGATAAAGAAAAAATTCAAGAATACCTGAATAAACAAAAAATTAAACATATTGAGAGCAGGAGAGAGATCTATTGAATGCAGAATTTACAGAGAAAGAGATCAGCAATGCAATTAACAACTTGAAAACTGGAAACGCCCCGGGTCCTGACGGATTGACAGACAGGTATTATAAAATATTTAAAGAAGAATTAGTACCATACTTTAAGAGAGTCTTGAATGAGGTAATCAAAAAAGGGAAAATACCAGACACCTGGAGGACAGCTGAAATTATAGTGATCCATAAAGAGGGGAAAGACCTGGAAGCTGTTCAAAACTATAGACCCATTTCCCTTCTGAACCGGGATTACAAGGTATTTGCTAATATCTTGGCCGGGAGGTTCAAACCCTTCCTGAACAACTGGATTGGGGAGAATCAAACTGGATTTTTGCCAAAAAGGCATATGAAAAAAAATATAAGAAATATCATAAACGTGATAGAGTATTTGGATAAAAATATTGGTTCAAAAGCTGCTCTGGCATTTTTAGATGCTGAGAAAGCATTTGATCGAGTAAGTTGGGATCTAATAATAAGCTTATTAAGGGAAATGGACATGGGTCATTTTTTTATTTCATCAATAAGGGCAATCTATAATACCCAAGAAGCATATATTTTAGTTAACGGCCGGAATTCAAAAAAATTCAAAATATCAAAAGGAACAAGACAGGGATGCCCCCTATCCCCCTTAATATTTAATTTCGTCTTAGAACTATTAATAAGGAATTTGGTGCAGGATGAAGAAGTGAAAGGCATAAAAGTTAAAAACTTGAACTACAAAGTTCTGGCATTCGCGGATGATCTAGCATGCTTGATAGAAGACCCACTAGCGAATATGGGAACTTGGATGAGAAAAATCGAAGAATATGGCAACATCTCAGGATTCAAATTAAATAAACTAAAATCACAAACCCTATTAAAAAACATCGACAAAAAAAGCTCAAGAAATTGAAAAAAGATTTGGCATACCTATCGCGAAAAAAATAAAGTATCTAGGTATTAGCATTATGGCAAAAAACTGCCAATTAGTAAGAAACAATTATGAAAGGGTGTGGAAAGAAATTAAAAATGATTTACACAACTGGAAAACTTGATTTACACAATCTGTCTCTAATGGGTAGGATCTCGGTAATTAAAATGAAAGTCTTTCCCAGACTAAACTTCCTATTTCAATCTTTACCAATATTGAAAAATCAGACCATCCTAAAAAGGTGGCAAACAGACTTGACGAATTTTATTTGGAGGGGGAAAAAGTGAGAATTAGACAAAAGTATCTGCAGGAGCTACCACAAAATGGGGGCTTCGGCCTACCAGATTTGGTAGCATACTATGACGCAAACTGCCTAGTAAACATAAAAGACTGGATAGAGCTAAAAGATAAACAATTGCTTAACCTCGAGGGCTGGGAAAATAGGTTCAGATGGCATGGGTACTTGATCTATGACAAATTTAAACAAGACAAAAACTTTAAAAACCACATAATAAAAGCACCACTGCTGAAAGTCTGGGAAAAATATAAAATAAATATAATAAATAAACACCCAATGTGGTCCTCTCCCATAGAAGCATTCCAAATTACCAAACCTGGTAAATATCAATGGCTAACATATAAAGACCTATTACTCAAAGAGCACGGTAACTGGCATTTGAGACCTCAAGAAGATGTTGGAAGAGCCAACCTGAATTGGTTTCAGTTTAACCAACTAAAAAAGAAATATTTGGAAGATAAAAAAAAAGGCTGGCAGGAAAATCTGACCGCTGGTGAAAAAATATTACTCCAATCAGAAAAGAAGGGAGTAAGCAAGCTATATAAATATATATTAATGAACCAACATAAAAAAACCAATAAAAGAGTTTATGACAAAATGGCATGATAACATAGGACATGTCATACCGCTGGAAAACTGGGAAAAACTGTGGAGGTACACCCTTAAGTATACATATGCTTCCTCACTAAGGGAAAACTACATGAAGATGATATATAGGTGGTATATTACCCCGTCACAATTGTGCAAAATTTATAAAACTGGAAACGACCTCTGCTGGAAGTGCCAGAGGGAAAAGGTGGACATGCGGGAGAGCTAAACACTATTGGAGTACAGTACACAAGCTCCTACAAAATATGCTACAAATCAATTTTGAATCGAAACCTGAGCTTTTCCTTCTGAATATTATAGATAACAATCTTATGGAGAAAAACCTGGAAAAACTGCTTTGCCATGTGACTACGGCGGCCAGGATAGTCTGGGCCACGTATTGGAAAAAGAGGGAAACACCAGAGGAAGAAGAGCTGCTGCTCAAATTATCAGAAATAGCAGAAATGGACAAGTTAACCAATATGCTAAGAGGAAATGTAAACTCAAAATTCATAGAAGTATGGAATCCTTTCTTAAGTTATATAAGAAATAACAAAAAATAGATTTAAAGGGGTATTGGTTATGAGGGTGAGCAATGTGATATCAACATAGATGCCTAATTTACTTAAGTCTGTACCACCGGGTGAAGTCAACCCGTTTTTGTTTGTAACCCTCCCTGTGTTGTCCTGTGAATAACCCTCTTGTTTGATCCCTATGTTTGTACCCTACCCCCCTATCCCTCACCCTCCCTCCCTATTGCTACCCTAAGTGTAAGGGTTTGATTTCAAACCCATATGTACCATGTTTGTTGATATTGTCTTTTTTTAAACAATAAAATTTATTAAAAAAATAAAATAAAATAAAGGAGTGAATGTCCATTAAGGCTCTGATGTGTGGTGGCAGTGAGTTCCACAGTATTGGGGCAGAGCGCAGAAGCAAGCACCCAAAGATCGGATTTTTTTTTTAAAAAAAAAATTTCAATTTTGGGGGGTCCGGATCTGCTGGCCCCCACATAGCTGCCACTCTAGGCCATGGCCTAGGGTGGCCTTATGGGTAATCTGGGCCTGTGTACAACTGGCAGCCAGTGTAGGCACTGAAGGCTTGGTGTAATGTGGAATCTCATGGATGTTCCTTAGAGAAGTCTGGCCGCTGCATTTTGCACAACTCGAATCTTCCTAGTTGTCGACAGAGGGAGACCGATATACAATGCATTGCAGTAATCCAATCTTGTGGTGACTGTTGCATGGATCACTGTTGCCAGAGCCTTAGCTGGAAGGTAGGATGCTAGCTTCTTTGGCTGGCGGAGATGGAAGAAAGCTTGTTTACATTTGTGATCTGGGCCTCCATTGCCAGTGATGAGTCCAACACAACTCCAAGGCTCTTGACGGTGGGTGATGGAGCCAAAGGCTCCCCATATATCTTCTTATACATGAAGAAGATATGTGGAAGAACCTAGAATGAAGACAGTGCTCCACTGGACTTTCAAAAGGGAATTTTTAAGAGAAAACACTGCCTTGAAAGACATCTTTCCTAACTATCATGTTCAACTTTTATTTTTAAAAAAGAAAGGGCAACTAGGTATTTCACCATCAATTTGGCAGCCAGTATAATGGTTTCTGGAAACTATTCGGAAATGATTGCAAGAGAACACACAATGGAAGCTCAAAGTGAAAAGCATGAACATGGCAAGGCTAATGAGAGTCAGTTTAGTTCCAAATCAAGGGCATGACTGCCTGTTCTAGGGTGATAACTTTGAATTATACTGACTGTACTAAACCTTCAGCATAATGAGAGTCCCCCCCAAAAGTCACAAACTCCTCTGGGGTAATTTGAACCATTCTGAGCATTTAAAAAAACATATTTTCCTTTTCCTCTTATAGTTCACTTTCCTCTTATAGTTCACTATACAGCATTTATTCAGTTTTGAACATCATTCTGACAAAATAAGCACTAATATCAATAACCTTTTGGGGATTTTTAAACAAATACTTCAGTCCTTAAAAACCTTTTATAGAATGTATGTGTTCAAGGAAAAGTCCAAGAAAGGGGTAAGACAAGAGGTGAGATAAATGAAGAGCAGTGTTAGTCCCTATCCATGCCTTCTTTGTCCATGAGACACGGATGGCCACACTGCCAGAGGAAGAGAAGGTATTCCTAAGTATTTTCCTAACATTGCTAGCCAGAACTGGTTTTAGATATAGCCTAGCTCCATGTTGCTTAGTGCTATAGTATAAAAGTGCTAATTCATGGGTGCACTGATGCACCATTGTATTATAATAATCAAATTACAATTAAAAAGAAAGAAATATGAAAACTAATATTTTATTTTGTTAGATCTGAATGAGAAAGAAACCAACTTATGAGTGTGAATAAAATGTTGCAACAGCTACCATGAATGGCCAGAAAATAATTACATGATTTTTTAAAAAATCCCCAAAAGAAAACTTACAAGAATTAGTTCCACTTCCCAATACATTTGCCCCATTGGAAAAATGTAATTTGTCTCTGTGTACATAAATCTTTCATTGTCAGTGATAGCTGTATTTTAAATTAAAGTTTTACTTACATTTCTTCTAACCAATTGGAGCAAATCAAGAAAAAGCAAGAGTGCGGCAGACTCCAAATGTATTGGACTACCACTTCCATTTCCCTCTCTGGAATGCTGGTGGACAAATAGTCCAACATATTTGAAGGTTGTTGGAGAGACAGGTTAATGGAATCTTATCAAAGATGGTACTAAGATACTCTCAGAAAAGTTCATTTTTTAAATTCCTGGTGGAGTGGAGCTTTGAAGATGGACATTTCCCATTTAAGCATAGTATAGCAACTGAACCACATAGTTCATGCCTCTAATATCAAAGAAAGCATAATCTACTTCATAGATAAATGAGCTTAGGTTTCCACATTATGTTGGAAACTTATGTTCATTTACCTGTGAAGAAAAGCCAGTTAATAACTCGAGTTAAAGAAGGGCTCTTTAAACTTTGCTCTTGTGCCAGCTTACCAATAGATTTAAGTTATTACTGCGTGCAGCATATGGACCAGATAACTAGAGGAAACCTAACACCTGCTGCCAGAACATTTTTGCTCAATAACCAATATAATAAACAGTGAAAGACACTATACTTTCAAAATGGGTGGCTGAACAAAGTTTTTCTTCAATTTTCTTTCATGTAAGTATGTTTTTTTTGGTTTTCATTGCTCACAGTCTTCTGTAATTTTCATAGAGAAGGTTCTCATTTTGCTTTAAAGGGGAATGAAAGTTATAACATTCATGGGAAAACAGTATCAATTTTAGAACTTTACAGCCAGATATTAGGCATGAGAAAAATGAAACGGAAATTAAAAGGATTCGTAAGAGATTCGTATGTAATGGGACTTTTGAGCTTTTACGGATCGCTGCCGCGAACCCGGAAGTAGACTTCCTTTTACGGTCCTTGAGGCCAACAATTTGCGTTATGATCGTGATAAATTCTTAATTATTAATTAATTAATTATTGTACTACGTACTCACTTCTCCCTGTCTTCTCCCCTCATTTCCTTCCCGCCTTCATTCAGCTTCTTCTTTCCCCCCGCATTTCTATGGGGAACTGGAAGTGACGCTGCTGCTAGGTAGGCAATGCATTCTGGAAAGTGTAGTCCTCCACGCTTTCCCCCCCCCTCCTTCTCTTCCCCGTTGCTCTGCTGCCATGCCCCATCGCAGGGGCCAGCTTCACACACACACGCGCGCGCTTCTCCTCTCTCTCCCTGCGCTCTCTCAGATGCTTCTCTTCCCCGTTGCTCTGCTGCCATGCCCCATCGCAGGGGCCAACTTCAGCCCTCCAGGTACGTGTTTTGGACTTCAACTCCCACCATTCCTCACAGCCTCAGGCCTCTTCCTTTTCCTCTTAGCCTGGGCAAACTTGGGCCCTCGCTCCCTCAGGATCGGGGTGAGAGAGAGGCAGCGAGGAGCGAGGGGGGGCCTCCTCCTTTTTTTTGCTGCTTCCAAGAATAGAATACCCCCTCCCTCCCTTCCTCCTTCCCTCCCTCCTTCCTATTTGGAGAGTCCCATCTAGAATTCAGTGTGGTTTATTCAAGTTTTGGCCTACAACTCCCAGAAATCCCAGCCAATTTACCAGCTGTTAGATTTCTGGGAGTTGTAGGCCAAAAACCATCTGGAATGTGCATGCTCTGGCATACGAATTACTAACAATTTCGTTAGTACTTAAGTTACATTTTAGAAATTTTTGGAATTTTTTTTGTAAGTCTTTCTTTTACTAATCAAACCCCCCCCCCCCCATTTGATTTTAGAATCGCCATTTTTGGATTCGAAACCATGCCTACCAGATATATAACAAAACCTGGGTACAGTCTAGGACTTGGATACCAGAGTTTATTTAGCTGGTGGATGAAACTTTGGCCTCTGCTTTTTCAATATGAAGGACACATTCCATTTAATGCAGCCTGATGATGTCAGCAGGATACTTGAGAGCTAACACATGCGTACTAGACTTTTGACCTTCATGAGGGGCAGGGCCGTAGCCAGGACTTTGTTTCGGGGTGGGGGGCTGAGTCTGAGTGAGAGATGATCTACCCTAGCAAACCTTTTGTATCATTATCCCAATACCCCCATGCATATGGGATATATTGAGCATAGTGATCAGATCATGATATGAATCCACATAACACTTTAAATAATGTACCATCAAGGCCTTCTTGTGGACCACCCTGAGAATTTCAGGGGAAGGGGGGCTGAGTACCTCCACCCCCCCCCCCCGCTACATGCCTGCTGAGGGGGATTGGCTGAGTGGGTAAGGGAAGTGATTACTGCCTTTTTATAACAAGGCAGAGACCCAACATGTCTGAGAGAGGCTGCTATAAACTCTCAGTCTGAAAAAAACCTCCTCTGGATCATTCTATAGATCCCTGTACCCAGGGCCGTAGCCAGGATTTTGATTTGGGGGGGGGGGCTGAGACTGGGTGGAAGAGGGTCTACCCTAGCAAACCTTTTGTATTGTTATCCCAATAACCCCATTAATGTCGGATATAATGAGCATGGTGATCAGATCATGATATGAATAAACATAACAGTTTAAATAATGTACCAGTAAGGCCTTTTCACGGACCACCCTGAGAATTGGGGGGGCTGAAGCCCCTTAGCCCCTGGCTACATGCCTGCCTGTACCCTACTATACAGATTCAAGCACCCCATGTTTAAATACTGTAACTAAAGAAACTAAACTAAATTTCTGGGCAAAGATAATACTTCTTGGCTCAAGGGTTTCTTAGATGCAGGGGATTATCTAGACACATTTCAATATGATTTCAAACCTGCTTTTGGGGTGGAGACAGTCTTGATTACATTGTTGAATGATTTATACTGAGAACTGTCCAGATGGAATGTTCGCCTGTTACTTCTGCTGGACCTCTCTGCAGTTGTCAACATATTTTATCATGATGTCCTTCCAGGCTGCCTCATGAAACAGAGCGTTGATCTGTTATGTCCTGGAAGGACACTCTTCAGGTGATGCTGGGAATTCCTGTTTGATTTGTTGGCCATTGGCCTATGAAGTTCCTGGGGTCCTGTCCTGTTTTTATTCTAGCTAACCTATTGTCAAGGTTGTCCAGAGTTTGTAGGTCAAATGTTACCAGCATACCAATGATACCCAGCTCTATGACTTCTTTTCACTTAATTCCAAGGAAGGTGTTCCTGTGCTAAACTGGTGCTTGGCCATTTTAATGGTTTGGATGAGGGTGAACAAATTGAAGTTGATGTGGAAAATGGAAGAAATAATAGGAAATAAATTAACTTTGAATAAAATAGAATTTTTCACACAAAAATGAGATAAAAAAGAAAATATCACAGCCTGGAGAGAAATTATAAAATATATGTTGGTAGCTGCCCAAGCAACTGTGGCTTTGAGCTGGAAGGACCATGGGAAGTGGAAGGTTGAAAAATGGTATGAGTATAAAGCAGAATATATGCTTCAGGATTATATTTATGAAAGAAGAATCAAATTTACAGCAGACCGATTTAAGAAGACCTGGATCCAGAAATGAGAAAGACTGATAGAAAAGGTAGAAGGGAAAGAGAGATATAAAGTGCTGAACTATTCTCTTTGTATGAGTGCTCAATTAAATTAATAGTTGAAATAAGTTAATTACTGTTCCCTGAGGGAGGGGGGTGAGGAGAGGAGGAGAGGGGGACTTCGTATTTGACACAAGGGTAAGGTAAAGGGAGTTAGCATAAGATTACTAAGAAGTAATAAGTGATATGTATATATAATGTAACACGATATTTAAGAATGAAGTCTGATGTGATGTTACCATACTGGTGTCAATAAAATAAAATTAAAAAAAAACAAATTGAAGTTTAAACCAGACAAACCAAAGGTGCTCCTGGACAGTTGAAAGACAGATAGTCATTCTGCTTTTGTTAGATGCAGTTGTGCTCTCTTTGAAAACAGTTTCACAGTTTGGCAATACAGTGTTCCCTCGGTACTTTGTGGTTCCCTTTTTGTGGACTCACTGTTTCGCAAGTTTTTGCCTCCCAGTTTATGAATGGTTGCCGTTGCCCAGAGCGGCGTGCTAATCCTGTCTCCTGGCAATGATGGAGAGAGGCAGCCAATCAAGAGAGATTGCAAAGCAAAGCAGAGATAGCTAGCAGAAAAAAGGTGTGTGGTGCCTTTAAATCTCTCCTTGCTTCTGCCTCACCCTCAGAACTCGATATACATATATCCCTACTTCACAGATTTTCACTTTTTGCAGGCAGTCCTGGAACATAACACCCATGATAAGTTAGGAAACACTGTATTCTTGGAATCAGCCCAGAGAACAGAACTCAACTGCTAGCTGTGAGTAGGAGTGCATTTGCACAGTTAAAGCTAGTGTGTCTCTTGTACCTGTTCTTAAAGAAATTGATCTGATTTGATTTAATCCTTCTTGGACTATTGTAATGCACTGAATGTGAGGTTGCCTTTTAAAAGTACAGGCAATCCCCTAGTTACAAACATCTGACTTACAAATGTTTCATAGTTAAGAATGGGTTTGAGACAACTGGAAGTGAGAGAAATCTACGCATATGAAGGGAAATTCACTCCTGAAAGAGTTAACATGGGAAAAAGGTGCCTCAATTGAAGCTTTATCACCAATCCTTGTGTCAACAACAAGCTACATTTTTCAAAACCCTATTCTCACAGGGACAGAAAGTGAGGTGGCACAGACAGCAAAACAAACACCACTGGTCTGTTAACCTTTCCTTATTCCATCCAAATCTTAAGATAGATAGACAGACAGATAGAGAGACAGATGGAGCTACACTAAAAAAAATCTACCTGGTTTGACTGACATGCAAATTTAACTTAAGAACAAACCTACAGGGCCTATCCTGTTCATAACTTGGAGACTGCCTGTACTCAGAAATTTGAAAAGGCACAATGAGCTGCAGCCTGATTGTTAACTGGAGTTGCAACAGTTCCACTGGCAGCCAATTCATTTCTGGACACAACTGCTGATGTTGACCTATAAAGCTCTAGATAGCTTGGGTTCAAACTATTTGAAGGAGCATTTCTCTCTTTATGAGCCCATTAGAGCACTAAGATCTTCGGAGAGGTCTTTCTTTCTGTCCTACCACTTTCTAAGCTTCATTTCATGGGGTCTTCTTATAAGTTAAAATAATTTATGTGAATAATTAAAATCATTTATGTGAGCAGCCTTTTTTTTAACCCCCCCCCCCCTACTGGGATGAATTTGTAATAATATGCTGTTTTTAAGGTCTGCATCTGGCAAAAACATCTATGAGTATTCCTTATCTAAGAGCCATTCCACACAGGCCCAATACCCATGATGGGTTTCAAATTAACCTTGGAAGCATGTATATACCCACAGATGTTTTTTTAATTTTTAATTATTTTAATTTAATTAATTAATTGTTTAAAGTGTAATTGTTTAATTGTTTTAATAACTTTATACATTTATTGAAGCTTCTTAATATTTTAATTGTTTTAAATACATTGTTAGTAATCTTGAATTTCATTACAGAGAGAAAGGCAGGATCTAGATGATGGTGGTGGTGATGGTGGTGGTGGTGATAGAAAAGGAGGAAGCAGAGAAGGAAGAGACAGGTTTGCTGCAGCAGTCCTTCTTAGGCTGGACCTACACTGCCCCATATCACAGGATCTGATCCCAGATTATCTGCTTTGAACTGGATTTGAACTGGATATTTTGTTTTGGAGGGCTCAGTTTGGTTCGGGGGGCTGAGACTGGGTGGAAGAGGGTCACTGCCAGATAAATGAATGTGGGAGATAATGAGCTTGGTGATGAGATCATGAGATGAATAAACATAACAGTTTAAATAATGTACCAGGAAGGCGATTTCGCGGACCTCCCTGAGAATTTCGGGGTGAAGTATAGAATGCCTGACTGCCAGATAATATGGGATACACAGATAATCTGGGATATCGGGCAGTATAGAATCCGGCTTTTTCTGACCTCAGATAGCATAGGTAATTAATTGCTTATTTTCCGTCCTTCAAGGATTGCTTCTCTCTTATCAATGGAGTGTGGATGATAACCTAGTTTTAAAGGTCAGACATCTTCTGATTTAAGAAAATCCAAAATCTAGGAATTTAATAAAAGAGACACTGACTGTCATGTGAGTCAGATCACTAGTTCTAGTGAACTACTGATTTATGAGATAGCGAACTGTGCCCTGAGGTAACTTCAAATGAAACAGAGCATAAAACAGAGAAAATATACAATGTAACACTATCATTTCATTATGCTTCATAGATTTTAAATACCAGTTTCCTTAGCACAGCATATCCTGTGCTATTAAGCAGATGTGAAGTTTTAAGCAGTTTGAAAACATTCTTAAATGATAGAATTAGGAACTTTTGGAAACAACATTGTATGTGTTTTCATGTCATTTCTGAGGCTGGATCTACACTATATCCCAGGATGTGATCCCAGATTCTCTATTTATCCCAGATTATCTGGCAGTGTGTACTCTTATAATCCAGTTCAAAGCAAATAACCTTGGATCTGATTCTTGGGTATAGTGTAGTGTAGATCCAGCCTGACATTATGATCCTAAGTCAAACCTATCATGGGATTTTCTTGGCAAGATTCATTCAAAATGTGTTTGCCTTCCTTTGAGGTGGGAAAAATGTGACTAATGATAATCTGGGATAAACAGATAATCTGGTATCACATCCTGTGATTATAGGGCAGGAGGGATTACAAAAGATGTCAGACTGCATTGATTAATATTACCCTTTTAAAAGATGAAGATGTTGGGTTCTTTTGAATGGCAAGCCATAGAAATAAATCCAAACTAAAATATAAAGCAAAGAGAAGCTAAGAGGATGTTGCCCCTTTGTAACTGCTCATAATATAGTTGTCAGTTTTAATGCTGTATCTTTATGTAAATCGCCCGGAGCATCTGGAATGGAGGGTGATTAACAAATATTAAATTGAATGAATGAATAAATGAAAATGGAAGTTCATTTTGGGAAAAATTCAGAGATATGAGCACTGGAAGGCAGACAGATGAAAGTAAATAAACAGAATGAGTGAAGTGGTAGTGACATTAGTGGTAGTGGTAGAGAAAAATGACTGACAGTTTGTGAACTGAACAATAAATGTGGGTGGAAGGAAAATGGTACAATGAAAAGAGTAAACATTTTTATTTTTAGCTAAAGACTACTTTCATTTGGTGTTTTTCATCAGCAAACCTATTTTTAAAACAGTGTGCAATTTGTTTCTCTTTCCTGACCTAGCAAACATTTCTGCGTATCCTGTCAAATGGACATTCTGGTCCTAGAACAGATTGCTTTGCTTTTCAAAAGGCAAACTGAGCACATGTTATGCTTACAGGATATGCATCCATTTATACTAACATTTGCAAGCAATATCATATTTCCTGTTAACCAGGAAATTTCGATGGGGAAAACCTCTCACTAGCTGTCTTACATTTCCTCATCTCTATAATGTATCTAATCCATAAAAAAGAGAACCTTTCAAGAGGTTTTCAGATTTGAAAACTGCTTTTTGTCTCCAGATTCTCTTCAAATTTTTGCAATATTGTTATCTGCTGTACATTTACGTAACCAACTGTGCCATCAGAATTGCCAGGATAAACTGCAAAGGCATAAAGGCTTCATTATGTGACAGTCCTTGGTGACCTCATGTGCCCCAAAGTAGCAATAGACTCTTTGGCAGTCCTTCAGCCTCTCCTGCAAAAATACCAAGCATGCTCTTTTTCAAAAACTAAAAAGATATATACATGTTCCAGTCATATGACTTAATTATGATACCTGCTCATTTTTAACATCTGGTGGGAATGTGCACAATCAATTACTGTAGCTGGTAGTAGTGCTTATACCTGCTGTGATTTTTGCAAATATTTAAACTAGTAGAAGCAAGGTGATAGCAACACATACAAAACTGAAATACATCGTTGGTGTCACAAATAGGTTGAGCTTCTGAAATCCAAAATATTCTAAAATTCATTTTTTTCCAAAACATATAGCTGAAATAATGACATGTTTGATTTTTCACCTGCACACTATGAGGTACTGCCTTTTGGAAACTTTTTAATGGGTCTAAAATGCTTCAGCCAGACTCCTAATGAGCTGGTTAAAGAGATCACATAACTACCATGTTCTGGTCTGTTGTTGGAAGAAATTAAAATGCTGGTTATCATCTTTAAAATGAAACATAGCTTGGGTCCAGATACTTCAAAGATTGTGGGTGGAACTACATTAATCACTTATTTTGGAGTTGATCTGGAGTGGACTGCCACCTCGCCAGCCACTGTGGGGCATGAGGAATTCCTAACTATCTAACAATGTGAAACCCAACATTGCTGAACAGTTGCCGTTACCCCGGCCCCCCCCCGGCCGCCCATCTGTTCCAGTGGGTATTGCTTGTTGTTCATTGTCTGGAGTGATGTTGGTTAGGGTTCCAGAATCGGCTCCTCCCCTTCCTGGTTTCGCCAGGTAAAAAGCAACTGGAATGACCTATGTTGCACCTGCTGTTGACCCAATAAGGGGAACAAGGGAACAGTGAGTGCCACTCCAGGTCCCTGGGCTGCTATCTAAACAGTTGCATCCAGTTCTCAAAGGACCAAATCACATTGATGAGGTTCCTCGTATCAATTTGCCAGCCTCCATAGTGAATTGGCAGGTCAGCGAGGCAATCCTGGCAACCCATACCCAACATTGCCAGCAGTGATGCTTCCTCATTACATGTGGGGAAGTATCACTGTGTGGCTTCCCCCTGCACTGATTCCTGGCTTTAAATGGAACACGGGAAGCCTGTGTTACTGGTGAAGCATCATAGAACACTTGCATGCTCATTGAGCCATGGAGCCCTGCTGGATGTGAACCTACATCATCTGAAGAATGTTGTATTGCTGTTGCTTGTGTAAGTCGCCCCGAGCCATACGGGAGTGGTGACAAATAAGTCCAAAGAAAGAAAGAAAGAAAGAAAGAGGTGGGGCTCCATGACTCAACTAGGACAGAAACGTACTACGATGCTGAAAATCAGTCATGTGATGTTTCTAGGACAGAATTCAGAGCAATCCAAAACTTTGATTAATGTGGTTCAGAGTTGTGTTAGGCTGCTTTTGACCTACATTAACCTGGATCAGGCCCATGCATCATTTAGCTACTGCAGAATTGACTTACTGGCATTTTGTGCTAGGTAGTCAATGTAGGTGTGCCATTCATTTATTATATGAACTAGCCCAGGTTTTAAGATCTTGCAATGAGGGATTTCTTTCAGGCCCATCACCATCATGATGGGTGCTTCCAGACTTCACAGAAATGTGTACCAAAGCGGGTTTTAAAAACACACTTTGGTGCACATTTCTGTTCCCACACCTCCCCCAAAACCCGGGCTTTCCTTTTTTTATTAAAATAAGTTTTTTCTTATTTTAATGGCTTTGGGGAATTGGAGGGGTTGGTGGGGTTGGGTGCCCTCCTCAGTTTTTCGGGGTCATGGGGCACAAAGAACTGAGATGAGCTGTGAGGACTGACTCCTGCGTAGTTGTGAGACTACCTAGTAGTCAGTCCCTACAGGGCCCATACCTCATTAGACTCCGGCCTTTCAGGAAGGCTCAGATCTAATGGAGTACCAAATTAATTCAGGACCAAGCAGGGTTTACCTGCTTTGTCTCAAATTATTCTTTTTTATACTTTTCTTCAGGATGCTAATACACTTTCAGACCCATTACCTGAGAAATAAAACCCTTCTCACAACATTAAAAAAATCTGTGTAAAAGATAGTAGGGGGAGCTGCATATATTTTCAAAATATGCACAGGAATGTTTTAATTAATGTAAACATGCATTCATTAACATGTCCATTTGACAAAAGGACACAAAATGAGCAGGCTGGAATTTATTGAAGGCAATTAGAAATATGTACTCTAGAATTATGCATTTGTGATTAGCTCGTATTCACAGTCTTATTCAGCAGTTTAGGGAATACATAGAAACCTTGAAAGTTCCTCAGTCCCCATTTTCCAGATAGCAGCCACTACACATAATAGAGATCGGTTTCCCTGTTGATCCGGCGGCAGCAGACCCACATTTTGATCCCACACTCCTATGAATGATCTCTGGATATGGGGGGAAATTGAGGTGCAGCCTCTGACTGTTACACTGGAGATCAGACTATCATAGAAAAAGTTGGGAATGTCAGTCAACTGCTTCCCATTTGACAGGAGAACAGGCACCTGTTACTCATGCTTAATGGATTTAAGCTTCAAAATGCTTATAGAAATGTTTACTGAAATATGCTATCCTTGATTGCCTAGAATTGTGTGTAGTTTCTTTTCTAAAGTCATCTAGTCCTTGAGTTCAAGTAATTAACCTAGGGGCTGTTTAAAACATTATACTTTTATGAAATGACCTTTTCCCTTAGGGATTAAGTTGCTCTTTCCTGGGAATTGTAAATAAATGAAAGACTGATTATGAAATTGTTGCTTTATATCACGCAGAAAGGGATTATGGTACAGAAGACTGATTCACGTCTTTCTAAAAGGTACCTTTGTTGTTTGAAAAAGGTGAGTTTGCTTACGCAATTGTTAAGCCAGTGACAGATTTAGGGAGCTGCTGCTTTCAGTACCTGGGGCTTTTTCAAAGCCAAATAATCTGTCAGAAAATTCAACTTTTTTATGAATGAAAGCACAATGAGAATTTGATTACGAAATTATGTGTATTAAAACATGTTCAGCAATAGGCTTTGAAGAAATTAACATAATCTTGGGGGGGGGGTGAGATAAGTAACATCTTTAGCTGTTCCCTTAAAATAAGAATATATGTGTTTGTGTTCCCATTCCCTCCATGCAGAAAAGTCTCACCAGGAAGCTGAGAAAAACAGACTCTGACACATCTGCTGATTTGTATACTTGCATGAGAATTAATAGTGGAGCAAAAAACCTAAATACTATGGTCATTGATGGTTTCCTTTAGGACTGTAGTCTCCCTTCACATGTGCAATAAATTCATAAAACTGCCAAATCTTGCATTCAGATGTGCAGCTACAATGAGGAAGCTTTGAGATTCAAGAAATAGTATGTCTCTGGCACTACATTTACATGTATAAAAAGGAACATTAAAATACCTAAAATAGGTATGCCATAGCACCTCTGTTATTGCACAGAATTAACATGTGACCAGTACAAAATAACCAATATTCATATGACTTGCATTTCAGTAGGAAATCAAACAAACAAACAACAGCCCAAGTAGAAAGAAAACATGCTGCTGTCCTAATGCATGTTGATATAGGAACATTTAATTAGTTGCATTTTCTATGTTGAATGCTATTATGTAATGTGCCAATATAGTTCCATTTTAATGGCTTTAAACATAAAATAAGGAAATATTAGCAATAGTGGATATAAAAAAGAAATGAAACAGTATAAAGAAGGGAAGAGGATTAAATCTATTATTATTATTATACACTTTTTTCTTTCCACAACAGAGACTCAAAGTGGCTTACAATTAAACCAATGCAATACAATTTAAAATGTAAAAATATACAAACATTGAAATAGAATGAAATATTAATGGTGTTAAAAAACCAAAGGGTTAAAATCCTTAAATGGTTAAAAAGTTTAAGATAGAGTATCAGTTTAGATCCTGTGAGCAGCAAGAAAAAATGTGAGGTCTACATGGGCAACTCTGAAAAGCTGGTTGTGCTACATAAATGACTAGACAAGAGAGCAAATACAATAAAGCAGACTTTCATGAAATAATGAGATGGCTTCTCAAACACAGGTATTTTAATTCAAGTGGGGGTCATCTGTTTCCTCTTTGTGCTCATTAAAAATGGTTGTAACACTCTAGTTGCATCACTGAACTGTCTTGTTCTGCAGACACCTTAAAAATAAGGACCTTTATGACTGTATATATTGGAGATTTTAATTAAAAGGCACAGATAACATAATCAGTACATTATACCATGGCTTTCCTAAACACATTGTCCGTACGAACACAGATGAAAATTCATGTTTTCTTACGTGTCCAAAAACTAGGCCCATTTTATCATATGTGTTAAATAATATGAAATAAGGCTCAGAAATATTGGAATTCAATACATAAGATGATAGAAGAACATTTTAAAATATTCCTTGGAAGAGTCCTGCATTTTATTCACCTGGAATGGTGGAGGTTAAGTTGGAGATGGAGTATGGAAGAATACTTCAGTAAATGATTATGGCTGTGAGAAATATTTATATTCAATGATGGGAAAACCCAACTGTGCCAACAAAAGAAGACTGGCTGATTAAAATGTACAAGTTAGTAGAAATGGACGACCTGGCAAGACTGGGATAAGTTTATTATATTTGTGAAACTAAAATGTGGGTGCATTGCAACCTTGGCTTTTGATAGAGAAATATAATTAGTACAAATGCAACAAAGATATCACATAATGGAAGTTCAAATACAACCCTTGATAAAGGGAGAGGGTGT
Source organism: Anolis apletophallus (assembly GCA_030556195.1). Lineage (NCBI taxonomy): Eukaryota > Metazoa > Chordata > Lepidosauria > Squamata > Anolidae > Anolis > Anolis apletophallus. Next base: position 165,804,720 of record JARBWK010000003.1, on the reverse strand, counting down.
TTTGTTATCCCTTCCTGTGTGTCTACTGTGTAATGTGTAGTAGTGAGATGGTTTTATATCTTAAAGCAGAATATGGTTAAAGGGAAGCATAATACAAAGTTAGAAAAAGCAAATAGAGAAGTATAAGAAAAGCAGCAATTTACAGCATTCTAAAGAACAGTTAAAGTGTAGTAATAATTATAATAACCATGCAATAGTCAAATGCCTGGACAGACAGAAAGGTCTTTGCCTGCTTGCAGAAAAAGAACAGAAATTTAACTTCACAGAGGAGAGAATTTCACACCAGCAAGGAAGAAGTACTTCTGATGGTAGTAGGACTAAGGGCCCTTCCACTCAGTCATATAACCCAGAATATCAAGGCAGGAAAACCCACAATATCTGCTTTGAACTGGGGGCCCTTCCACACAGCCCTTTATCCCAGAATATTAAGGCAGAAAATCCCACATTATCTAAGTCTGGAATTGGATAACCCAGTTCAAATAAGATATTGTGGGATTTTCTGCCTTGATATTCTGAGTTATATGACTGCGTGGAAGGACCCTGAGTTATCTCAGTCCACACTGCCATATATTCCGGTTCAAAGCAGATATTGTGAGATTTCCTACCTTGATATCCTGGATTATATGGCTGTGTGGAAGGGCCCTAGGAGACAGAAGTCCCTTGAAGATCTTAACACTCATATCAAGACAGGCATGTATTGAGAGATAGAGGCTGCATCTTGACATAGTCTGAAATCTGAGGTTGGTTCAGTGTAGCAATGCTCCAGACTGGTTCCAAATGGGCTACAAGTTATTGCCTGCCTTCACTCTGTCTGGCTAGGTTGAAACTGGTTCAGGCCCACTAGATGGTTACCTTATCTTGGATATCCTCTGTCACTACTTCTGGAATGCTATGGGGATCTGAGGAGCTCCAGGCCTTTGTTGTGCATTTTTGTTTACATAGGAAAAAGTCACCCACTCCTTCTCCCTTGTCATGTGTGTGTGTTTGCTAATTTCAGCAAAGACACCTGGAGCTCTTGTGATGGCCATCTGTAGTGACCGGAGGGTGACAGGAGCCCAATCCTATTACCTGAGCCACAGAGTGCAGGGAAAAGGGGATCGTGATACTGGCCTGCATAGATTAGAGCTAGTACTGTCCAAACTAATTTGGAGTACAGGGCTAGTCTGCAGTTTGCTAAAACTCCAATGTGTTCCCCAACCTCTTCTAATGCAAGATAAAACCAAGTTTTGGAGATTTTGTTTTTTTACTTTGAGTTATGGACTGGAAGTCCCTAGACATTCTGTGGGCATCGATAAATAATGTCTCATCTAGTTTTGAACTGAGTCATACAAAGCTTATATAAAATCATAACAATTTCTCTGAACTGTGCCCAGAAACGATTCCTGAATGAGAAAAACCAGGAAACACTATGCAAAAGTAGGATATAAATATGTGATGACTTTTAAAAAGAAATATCCTTTCACATTTGTTAATTTGGAATATTCCAATAGTTATGTCTTTTGCATCTAGAATCATTATCATAATTATTATAGTATCACCTGCTAGACTGATATGTAAATCTGGTCAGCTGCCACCTTCTATCAAATGATGGCAATATTTATTTTTTAAAAAGTCTGATAAGCTTATCAACTATCATAAGCTTATCACTTAGCAACTATCATATCATTTCACTGTGTATGCTGGGCCTTAATATAGCACTCAATAGCCTTACTGACTCATGCTGAATAAAAAGTCAATTTATTAACACTGAACATTGTGAGTAAATTTTGCTTTTCAGGAAGACTGACTTTTCATTTCAGTGTGACTGCATGGTGTAGCCAAGCACAAAATTTTGCTGTCAGAGTCTACAGCTGATATGAATAGCTGCCACACAGAAAAATCCATTTTGAAAGAGGAGGAAACTGAGGTCATTTAGGTAGCTCACAATATGTGTAATATATAATACTATATGCCCTTGGAATATTCTATATTAAATATTGTATACAATTAAATTTTTCTGCTCTTTATTTTGTGTGTGTGTCAGGAGTGACTTGAGAAACTGCAAGTTGCTTCAGGTGTGAGAGAATTGGTTGTCTGCAAGGACATTGCCCAGGGGATGCCCGGATGTTTGATGTTTTACCATCTTTGTGGGAGGCTTCTCTCATGTCCACAAGACGTAGGGCTTTTTCAACCTCTGCCCCAATCCTGTGGAACTCAGATCAGAGCCATAACGGACATTCACTTCTTTATGCAAGCTCTCAAAACCTGGCTTTTTAGAAATGCTTTTAACCTGTAAATTTTAATTGCTATTGTATTGTTTATTGTTGCTGTGCTGTAAGTCGCTCAGATCACCTCGGTGGAGGATGACTAATCAAGTAATAAAGATTATGATGATGATGTCGTTGCATGGGGAGCTGGAGCTAACAGAGGGAGCTCATCCATGCTCTCCCTGGATTTGAACCTCTGACCCTATCGGCCTTCAGTCCTGCTCTTCAATGGTCTCCTAAAACCCATTACCTAAAGCCAGGAATGCCAAGTAAATGTTTGACTAATTTTTGTAGGCATTCCTTTATAAATGTTGATATGAAGAAAAAAGAAGTTGATAGAGTTTGTTTGTGATGTAAAAAAATCACTTCTTGAGTTCTACATAAATGAAAAACAAAGATTACCAGCATCCTATTAGCCCTAATTAGAGGAGACACATTCAATCAATAGTTGAGTCAACACAACAACAACTTTATTTATATCCTGCCACTATCTCCCAAAAGAGAGTCGGGCGCCTCCCGTGGCACATTGTAAACCCAATAAATAGGCCCCATCTTTCTAGAATCATATTGTTGACTATATGATTATACTTACCTTGCCTGTAGTATGCCAACTGCATGATTGTAGCAGTTATAAAAATTCAGGTCACTTTTTGTGAGTGTGTCATCAGTTCACACATTGAGGACTAAGCTGCTTAATTTCCCCCTACCGTAATTGTGTGAAGGCGAGGTATATATCTATGAACTCATGGGGGTCAATGTTTTCTTTCCCACACAATGGAAATGTGCATTTTCTCACAATGGCCTTTGCACAAAATATGTTAGGGGGAAACAGCTTAGTTGCACTAAGGAATTTGCCAAATGAAATATGAATAGTTAATCAGGAGGAAAATTATTTTCTTCTTTGTATTCCAGTTAACACTGCCTAATATTTAGTGATGCAGCCATGCATTCCTGAAGGTGACAGCAACAATCTCAGAAAAATATTAACTCTCCTTAGTAAATTATCTCATGTTATCAGTAAATTGCTAGCCATAGGCTTGCAGAGTGTATTTCAAGGGGAACTCTGAATGCTGAAGAATAGCAGTTTGTACAATGGGACTAAGGTTGGCCGAGAATTTCATTACAGTTCATTTTTGTTAAGATTTTTTACCAGCATTCACATATTTCTTCATCATTGTAATCTGAGGATTTGGACATTTAACTCTAAAACAGAAAGATCTGAATCCCTTAGTATTCAACCAAGTTACTCCAGAATTAGGGTTGTGTTTCATTTGTTTTCTGAAAGGTTCAGCGTCTTCTAACATCTTCTAACACCAACAGGGCAGGTGAGAACAGCATTGTTTTCTCCATATTGGGACTGGTTATACATATTGAATTTGGTTTGTTTCCATTTGTATTTGGGAAAAAAATCCTGATCAGTGCTGTGATAGCGCTGTGGAAAAACCCCCACATGCATTATCTTTCACACAAAATATGTCCTAAAAAGCAAATAGTCTTCAAAAGCTATACATTTTTCAATATCCTTCTCATAGAGAATGTAAGAAATGGTTAAATTATTGAATCTTGCCTGTGGCAAAAAAAATAATACATGAAGCTTTATATCCCTAAGGCAGAAGAAAATGCATAAACAAACACACTAAAAACCTGACAGCTGCCTAGGATCTTAATTCAAATGGTGCTAAAGGGAGTTCTTGCCTCAAAAGATACTTGTGTTGTGACCTACAGAATTCCATGGATGAGTGGGAAAATAAAGTATTGAATTTCTTCACAGAACATTGAAGAGCCATTCCCCTGGAATCTCTGCCTCTGAAATGTTTTAAGTAATGCTGCTACTGAAGGATTTGTTGAGATAAGTCATAGCAGGACCAAGTGTGTGTATATTGAAGAAAAACCTTATAGTGTTAATTATCATGTACAGGAGGTAATGTGGGTCAACCAGCAAGCTTGAACCACACCCAACGGGGCTATATCGGTATGAGTTTTTTTTACAGTCCCAACAGATGATGGTGGAGAGCTGAAGGAAAGATCCCGGAGAGCTTCAGGAGAGCCTTTTCTCTGAGGAGATCTATGCACAAAGGCTTTGCTCTGAGGAGCAGTTTGGAGAAACTACTTTGGTGGAATAGCCATTTACCCAAGGTTTATTTTTGCTCTCTCATTTGATGTAAGAGGAAGATGCTTTATTTTATGTTTCTTACAAAGACTATGCAAGTTTGTTGCACTGCTTCTTTTTGTATGCAACATTGCCAGTTTAGGGCTCTCTCTGAACTATTTTAGGAGAAGGTTTTCCCCAGAAAAAGTGTGTGTGTGTGTGGGGGGTGACTGGAAACTTTGGGTCCAGAAAAAGAGCCATGAAGGCAATGTGTGCTGCAGAGCCTAGACTTTCTCCTTCCCTGATTTATACAAATGAAACATGATTCAATTCCAGGCAAGGTTTGAGTATTCTAGTGCCCTACCTGATATACTAATCTGGAGCTAATCAGCACCTTGCAATATTTACCCTAAATCTGTGGTTTTTAACCTGGGAGTCCCTAGATGTTTTGGCCTTCAATTTCCAGAAATCAGCTGGTAAACCAGTTGTGATTTCTAGGAGTTGTAGGCCAAAAATTCTGGGAACCAACAGATTGAGAACCACTGCCCTATATACTCATGTGTAAGTCTAGAAATTGTGGTGACTTATCCACTGATCAATGTGACTACTGTGTGTGTGTGTGTGTGTGTGTGTGTGTGTGTATCTGAGTAGCGTGATAAAATATGAGAACTTAGCCCATCCTGGAGAACCTAAAGGTAGCACCAATTCACTTTGCCCCCAAAACAATGCATGAAGTCAACTTATCTATGAATTATATACTGTGTATATGTGTGCATGTGTACACCCCCTTCTTCTATCTTTTTTTTTGATTGAGAAAATCCGTTAAGTATAAAAAGATGTTACAGCTGCCCAGTGCCATTCAGTTGATAGTGTGATGAGTCCTTTAGTTGGGAATGTCAGAATTGGCCTAACGACCAAAACAGAAAGAGGGGAGGGGGTTACTGCAACAACTAGTTAAAGAAGGATATGACCTTGAAACTACCAAAAAGAAGGGATTATGTATCTCCCAATTAATGAATAAGTAGGTCACCTAGTCCAGTGTTTTTCAACATTTTTTGAGCTGCGGCACATTTTTTACATTTACAAAATCCTGAGGCATACCACCAACCAAAATGACACAAAATGACACTCCAACACAGTAATACATATAGTTAATATGCTTTTAAATGTGAAACCTAGGCCTGTTTCAATGAACACAACATAGATATCCTGGCAGGAATGGCAGAAAGACACAAACTTCTCACACAGAACTCCCATAAACAAGAGAAAATACTATAAGAGTTTGGTGGGCATTGACTTTGGGTTTTGGAGTTGTAGTTCACCTATATCCAGAGAGCACTGTGGACTCAAACAATGTTGTATCTGGACCAAACTTGGCATGAATACTCAATATGCCCAAATGTGAACACAGATGGAGTTTGGGGAAAATAGACTTTGACATTTGGGAGTTACGGTTTGTGGGATTTATAGTTAACACACAATCAAAGAGCATCCTGAACTCTTGCAACAATGGGATTGAACCAAACTTGGCCTATTGAACTCTCATTACCAACAGAAAGTACTGAAAGGGTTTGCTTGGGAATTGACCTTGAGTTTGGAAGTTGTAGTTCGTCAACACCCAGAGAGCACTGTGCACTCAAACAATGTTATGTTATGTTGATGTTTGTTTTCTATCCAGAATCACAATATTGGAAGGAGGCTCACCACTTTAAGGTCCCTAAAACAGGCATGGGAAAACTTCGGCCCTCTGGGTGCTTTGGACTTCAACTCCCGCCATTCCTAACAGCCTGAGGCCCTTTCCTGCTTAAGTGGCTGAGGTGGGGGGAGGAGGGCCTGAGGCTGCTAGGAATGGTGGGAGTTGGAGTCCAAAACACCTGGAAGGTCCAAAGTTTGCCCATGCCAGCTTTCGACAGAGACCTCTTCCTCCGCCTTCCTCTTCGCGCCCTTTTCCCCCCCCTCATGCCAAACACTTATTTTTTCTTCTACACTGCTGCTTCTGCTGCCATTTTGATCCGAGGGGGGCAGTGTGAGCGTGTTCAGTAGGGGAGGGGGGAGAGAGGAAGATGTGACCCATGCGGGCGCTTCTGCACAGACTCACCCTAGAGCAAAGCGAGCAGAGTGAGGCTGGGAAGAAGGGAGCCCGAGTGGAGAAGAAAAAGTCTCCGCAGGAGGGGGAAGAAAGGGTATTGGAGGTTCCAATTTCCCATGGCACACCTGATAATCACTCACGGCACACTAGTGTGTCACGGCACACTGGTTGGGAAACACTGACCTAGTCTCTATAAGAAAATAAAGCTCTAAATGTATCGAATACTGGGTTTGATACTGAATCCACTTATATTCCATTTTTAATGCTAGCATCCCTATTTCTAGTTACTATCCTGGATTATACCTTTTTGAACATAATACAGCACATTGGAGTTTTGGATTACTTTTGTATGGTTACCTAGAGTGGATTATTTGCATGACACCATTGGACTATACCAGAGATTTTTTTTCTCCTGCCGCCAATTCAGATTATATTGGACATTGCACACGACATCCATTTGAAGTTCGTCAATGCTTTATTCCAAGGTACCAAAGGTAATTTGTATCACTTTGCATATACGTACTTTGCTAACATACAAAGACTCAATCTATTTGAAGACTTGAAACCGAAGTTTGATTGAAACATTTAATGCGGATTATATGGAACTTTTCCCTTTGACTTATGTAGAAACAAGGACTTCTAATTTATGTGCACTAGTTACCATGTTAATGGTCTGTGTGATTTATTTTGTATGTACCTCATCAATTTAAGGTTATGTATAATAGAATTGGCCTAACATCAGGCAAAGTTTAGTTGTGGTTTATGCATTCTCATTGGAATTCCTTATTCATTCAGGGAGGCCTTTGGGAATTAACCTTATGTTCTGTAAAAAAAATTGCATGGGTATTTAAATTTCTTTTACAGGGAAGTTTTTGAATCTGTGCTTTATTCATTTCATATTTTAATTGTATTTCTGCTTCTTTCTTTCAGTCTATTATTGGGGAAGAGACTAGCAGTAGCTTGATATTTTGCCTGGTGACATCATAAAAGATTCTGGGATTTGTAGGACCCTTCCAGACATAGCTAAATCTCAGGAGGAATTTGGATATTAAATCCCAGTTCCCCCTGGGCTTTAGTCCCCACCCCCCAACCAAACCCCAGGCTTTCCCTGAGGGGGTGGGTCGCTACACGTCCTCATGTGTCAAACAAAAATTGACCTGGGAGCTCACCCAGCCACCCTATAGCCCCCCATTTCCCCCCAAAATACCTGAGGAGTCTGCTTGCAGTACAGACTCCTCTGGAGAGAGCTCCTGGTGCATAAAAATGATGTGTCAGAAGGTGGAAGGAAGAAGAATTTCTTTCCTCCCCCCCCCCCCCAACACATAATTTTCACATGCCAGGAGAGCTCCCCAGAGGGGCCTTTGCTGCTGGCAGGCCCCTCAGATAAGCTTGGGGGGGGGGGGGAAATGGGGGGCTGGAGGGTGGCTGGTTGAGCTCCCAGGTCAATTTTTGGTTGACACATGAGGACGTGTAGCAACCCACTCCCCCAGGGAAAGATTTGTTTGTGTTTCAAAAGGGTTTTTACAGAATAAGGGACAAAATGACTTTTCTCCCATCTGTGTCACATCTGTGTATATCCTTGCAATTCAGCTCAGCTAGTGTTTTCACATTTGTAATATATATTTGAGGCTTCATGCTGCCAACTGCCACTATTAGATCGAAAGTACCACAAACCTAATTAAATCAGTAATGGGTTTTCCACTCCTGTACTCTCTGAATGACAGTTTAATAAGGAATTCCAATGAGAATGCATAAACCACAACTAAACTTCATCTTAACAAGATATGTCTCATGCAGTCTGAAAATGAGGTATAAAGGAAGGTGATGCTTAATATTTTCCACAGCCAATCATTCTGATTCATTTGCATTTTGAACCATGGTTACCACTTCCATTTAGAAAGGGATCTTCTGAATATGCTCTCACCAGTAGTTTGTTTCCCAAAAGTCAGAACTCAATGCATTATTTTGTTCTCTTCACTTCCTTGAGCCGTGAGAAGGTCTGGTGCCAGGCATCAAACTATCCATCAATAGATCACAAAATGAGAGCTCATGTGAGTATAAGGGAATGTATAGTTCTCCTTTCACCTGGATATCCTCAGAGATTAATTTGACAACTCTTCAGGAGAAAGAGCAGCAGTTAACTCCCTGCCTGCTTCAGTTTAGGGTTGATGCCATCCAGCTGGCTCAAAAAAGAATCTCACAGTCAGACCTATAGCAAAATATTTCAGATTAAGCAAATCTGGTTTACTCATGAATTTTAACTGGTTAACCAAATCCCCATGCGAATCTATTAAGAAACAAAAATTAACTGATATTTTTTCTGGCTACAGCTCTGCTCACAGCTATAAGGACTTCTCAGGAGCAGTATAAAAGGCTGGTATTTGTAACAGCCATTGCTGGAAGCAATCATTGTGTTGTCCAGGAGCCCAAATAACTGGGTTGGTTGTGTAGATTGACCCCCAGGACTGTGGAAGCTGTCCTGAGAGTCAATCTCATAGGTCCAGTCCCTGAAAAGATCTGGATATTTCCCAATGTCAAATTAATGTGGAGTAAACTGGGAAAAACCCAGTTTTCTCTACATTAATCCGGGTTTACCTGAGGTGTTGTTTGGATGCCTCAGGTAAACTTGTGATGGGTTGTGGGATATCGGGCAATGTAGGAAGGGCTCTAATATAATCCAATTCAAATCAGATAATCTGGGATCAGATTCTTGGAATATAGGGCAGTGTAGCTCCAGCCTGATTGTAAGCTTCAATAGTAACCTTATTATTTTCTTGCTTATATTCTTAAAATTTTGCTTATCACCTTTTCCTTTTGAATAATCTGATCACTGGGGCTATTACGAGAACAGTTCTTCTTGGAGGAAAGTACAAGAAATGCAGTTCAAATAAGGCTGGATCTACACTGCCCTATATCGCAGGATCTTATCCCAGATTATCTGATTTGAACTAGATTATAAGAGTCTATACTGCCAAATAATTTGGAAAAAGAAGATAATCTGGGATCAGATCCTCAGATATAGGGTAATGTCAATCCTGTCTCAGATAAATGGGCATTATAGGACATTAAAGGATGGATCTACACTGAAATGCTGAAGCAAACATTCTTGCAAAACTAGTAGTAACACTTATGGCCTTGTCCTTACATTGCTGTCAGTATGTTCTTTAAATAATTAATTTGCAGCCAAAACAAACAATTGAAAACTAAAATGTTGAGTGTTGGATTTAGTGAGTTGGTCACATTGCAGCTGGTTCCATGGAAAGAGGTCACTGGATTGCTCTATCATCTACTCACATCCCAAACACTGTGTGAATAAAAACCACATCTAGTTATTGTAAATCTATCCAACCTTTATTTCACCAAATCTAAATGATGGTGGCAATTAGCCCTTAAAATTGGTCAGTTATAATATAATAGTCAATTACAAGTTTTGTATTAAAATGGAGCGAAATCCCACTATGTATTCCATCTGCCCTGCCTGTTTTGTATTAGACCTTAATGAATAAAAATGTAAATTGCTGTTTTGTAGTTAATAACCTCATTTGAAATAAAAAGGCTCCAGTCAGAGAGCCCAGAGAACACAATAATCTCTCATCAGGACCTTTAATTTGGATCTTCATTAGCAACACCTTGGATTTATCTTGCTGGAGGTGGGTGTGTTGTTTGAGTTTTTTAAGTGGCTAGTAAGGTATCCTGAAGCATTTTGAAATGGTAATAATGATTGCCTGTAGACTTGTTAGGATTTTTTTCTGACCATATTAAGCAAGAATTATGCATGAAGAACTTAAATTCATTGGTAAAGTCCGTACTTTGCTCATGAAAGTCCCAGGCTTGGTATCTACGATCTCCAGTCTGAATTAGAAAAGACCTCAGTCTCAGGCTAGATTTACACTACTGTATATCCCAGAATCTAATCTCAGATTATCTGTTTATCCCACATTATTTGGCAGTGTAGACTCATATAATTAAGTTCAAATCAGATAATCTGGTATCAGATCCTGGGATATAGGGCAGTGTAGTTCGAACCTCAGAGCACATTCTCAACTCACTGAGATGTAAAATTCAAAGACACTAGCTTATATGGCAGTGTAGACTCATATAAGCAAGTACAAAGCAGATAATGTGGATTATATGGCAGAGTAGAAGGGTCCTGTGATGTCTTGGCCTATCTTTTTCCCCCTCCTCTATTTCATTTCCTTGTTTTGGTCTCCCTTTGGTGTGGACTGTTCCATTTGTCCTTAGTTTTAGGGGTGGAGCTTAAATCCCACTATGTATTCCATCTGCCCTGCCTGTTTTGTATTATACCTTGTTCTCCCTTTGGTGTGGACTGTTCCATTTGTCCTTAGTTTTAGGGGTGGAGCTTAACCCCGCCCCCTTAGAGGCCTAGCTCTGTTGGTTTAACCCTGCTGCCTCAGAACTTGTCTGAAAGCCCCCCCCCTTTCATTCTGGGTCAGAAATTTAGAGAAGAAGGCCAGAAATTGTCTGGGTTTCTTGGCCTGGCAATCCAAACAGGCATTGTATACTTACCAGTATAGCTTGTACATACCTCAGAGTTACTATAGCTTGTGCATACCATTATTATAGCTTGGACTTACCACTATAGCCTAGAGTACATACTATCTTTATAGCACAGAGTCATCATAGCTTGTACATACCTTATAGATATCATAGCTAGTACCATCATCATAGCTTGTACTTACCATTATAGCACAGAGTTACTGTAGCTTGTATTTACCTCATAGTCAGAATAGCTTGTACTATACTGGGCCTGTCCAACAGGCGGCCCACGGCCCGCACACGGCCCGCCAGTCCCTTGGATGCGGCCCGCCTACCCTCCTGCAAGAAATCAGCTGTTTTAAGGGAGAGCTCTCCCCCACCCTCTGCAATGCCCGATGGGAGGAGCCGCCGGCGGGAACAAGAAAGCAAGAAGAGGAGCATTCAAAGGCCCCTCCTCTTGCTCTCCCAGGCTCCCGCCGGCGGCTTCTCCCATTGGGCATTGCAGAGGGCAAGGGATAGTGCTCCCCCGCCCTCTGCAATGTCCAATGGGAGGAGCCGCCAGCGGGAACCAGGAAGCGAGAAGAGGAGGAAGGATACTGAACTAAGGTAGGCTGAAGCAGAGGACTGTTTTGCTGGGGTGGGCTCCTTCCTTCCTTCGTTCCTGCTTTCCTTCAATCCTTCCTTCAATCCTTCCTTCAATCCTTCCTGCCTTCCTTCCTGCCTTCCTTCCTGCCTTCCTTCCTGCCTTCCTGCCTTCCTTTTATTCTTGCTTTTATTTTATTTTTATTTAATTTAATTTATTTTATTATTTTATTTTATTTTTATTTTATTTATTTCCTTTTATTCTTGCATTTATTCCTCTGTCATTTTTCCCTCTATCCATCTTCCTTCCTTCCTCTCTTCCTTTCTTTTATTCTTTTATTCTATTTTTATTTTATTTTAATTTAATTTATTTTTATTTAATGTTATTTTTATTTAATTAATTATTTATTTTATTATTATTATTTTTATTTCCTTTTATTCTTGCATTTATTCCTCCCTCATTTCTTCCCTCTTCCCATCTTCGTTCCTTCCTTCCTTCGTTATTTATTCTTTCCCTTCAACAAAGTTTGCTTTTTGATATTTAAAGAAGTTTAGAATTGCTTTGTTGGCGAAGTTCAAACTCAGAACAGAAGAGTACCCCTAGGCAGGAAGCATTCAAGCCTCGAAGCTGCAAGTCTATTCAATGCTAATCACAGGTGCATCATTCACACTTGTCTCCAGCAGAAAAGAGTTCATTCGCCCACCCTGTTCACTCCACAGATATATGAGAGATTCCCACAGACTGGGTGGGGTGGGGCATCTACAAAAGGCACGGGCAAACTTTGGCCCTCCTGGTGTTTTTGATTGTTTTTTTCTGAAAAAAGTCTCTATTTTTGGGTACCCCTCTGTTAAAAAGTGGCCACTGTACTCAGACTTAAGCAGGACACAGCAACCAGATACGCAGTGTTTGAGGCCCCTCGTGGGCCATCCAGTCCAACCCCCTTCCAAGAAGCATGAGGACTGCATTCAAAGCACACACACACCCACCCCCCTGATGGACATCAAGCCTCTGCTTCAAAGCCTATGAAGAAGGAGTCTCCACCTACTTACAGCAACTATATAGCAGGCTGGGCAAACTTGGGCCCTCGGGGTGCTTTTTCACACTGCGCCCCCCCCAGGTGATCAGTGACCGGAATTTTGGCCCTTGGGCCGGTAGAAGTTGGACAGCCCTGTACTATACCATCAACATAGATAGTACTGACCATCTTAGCCTAATACTTTACCAATATAACTTGTACCTTTACCATAGTTATTATAGTTCTGTACTTCACCATTTTAGTTCTGTATTATATTAATAGCCAAGTATTTACCAATAATATAGTCCAGTATTTTACCTCATATTTTATGAATGTAGTCAAGTGTAATTAACCAGTGTAATTAAGTTCAAGCAACAAACTTCATCTTTTAAATATTTTATTTTGATTTGCCTTTCAAGAACTGTGACTGAAGTTAACTTTGCCTTTTGTTTCAAGTAAACTTATTTGGTTAACTTTAATCCTGTCTCAAGAGTCTTTATTTTAAAGAACTGAAGTACATCAGAGGGTATACCTATAGCCACCGGGAATAGCCAGACATATAGTTCCCTTTTACCCCGGCGTGCCATCACAGATCTATAGTTGTGTTTGTCAGGATATCAGTATTAAAACTGATGTTGTAGCACTTTAGAGACTAAGGCCACATTACACTGACCACTTAGGTTAATGTAGATGAGGATCAGTGCTGGGATGGCCATTTTAACACAGCGTTGCCTGTGTTATTCAAAAGTTGGAGAAAGTCTGAATTCTTCCCCAGGGCATATGGAGAAAGTTGGGGACATAGAATGGCCGTCCCTTCCACCTCTACCATCCCAGTGTCTCCAGCCATGACATAAGTCCTTCTTGTTTCCTGCCACTTGTTATGTCAGCCAGGGAAATAGGGAGTAATAGGAAGGGAAGGCAATGAAGGTTCCTCCTTTCCCCCTCCCCTGGTGCCCCATTGACCTGACTGACATCACAGAAGGCAATTGAGAACAAGTAGTACCCGTGTCACAACCAGAAACCTCTGCAACCATGGAGGGGGCAAGAAAGGACAGTTAGAGTGTCTAGCCAATAGCACAGAAACTTCATTCAGTACCACTGAGCAGTAGGGACTCCCTCATGATACATCAGTCCCCAGGATTTGAGTTCAGATCCACCCTAACTAGTAAATATAATATGCTTTTGTAGACTGAAGCCACTTCTACACAGATCTAAAAATGATTAAAATCAGTATTTTAAATGCCAGTTTTAATTCCTTCCCCAGGCCAGATGGCCAGCCAAATTGTGGCCTTTTTGAAGGGGGAGTAAAATTAGCATGTGGAGTATTGCCGCCAAATCCTTATCCCCATTTTCAGCCTAAAACATACTTTGCAGGCCTCTGAACAGTGCTATCCAAATGATATGTCCAAATGATATAAAGAGCTTTGGAGGGGGAATCCTGCCTATCTTCTCCAAAGTTCCTAGTGGGTCATTTTGATGTGCCAGGAAAACTCTACAAGCCATATGCCTCCCTTTGGAGGCATGTAAGCTATGTTTTAGGCCAAAATGAGAGGCAGGAAGGGGAGGGTGACACTGCCACCCCACCCCTCACCCACACACACTACCAGAAGCTGAGGAGACAGGACGGCTGTGGGAATTGGTTCACGGATTGTGCATGGTAATCCTGAAGGTCAGGCCCCACAAGCTCCATACTTGACAAGGTGCAGTCCTTCCTGGGAAGTCCACATCTTTCCAGGTACTTTTAATCCAGAGTAAACCTGGATCTCTGGATTTTTAACAGATTAAGACAAATTTTGTTTGGATGCCTCATGTGAATCAATTTCCTGGCCTGTGTTTCAGGACTGTGTAGGCGGGGTCTTAGGTTGCATCTACATTGAAATATTAACACAGTTTGACACCACTTTATCTGCTTTGACCCAACTCTAAAATCCTGGAATTTTTAAGGTAGTGATACACTAGCACTCTTTGGCAAAGAAGACTGAAATCCTTATAAAATGACACTTTCCCCGATTCCACAGCATTGAACCATAGCAGTTAAAGTAGTATTAAACTCCACTAGAGTTTAGATGAACTTCAAGTCTTATTCCTCTGATGTAAACCTTTCCTGTTAATTTCTAAAAGCATGTGTAACTTTTAAGAATGCTTTTCATCCAAAATCGCCATTAATCAAATTAAATGGCTTCCTTCTAAATTTGTTGTATTATCAGTGCTACTAAATCTGTTCTTGCTCCTCTGTATTTTTAATTTATGTATTGGCAGCCAGCAAGGAATCAATGTTCATGATCAGCATTAAATCTGATGCTCAAGAATTTAAATCATAGTTGCCATCAGTGTAAACCTCTTCTGTTCAGACTATTTGACTTTTAAAACACTCCTTGGATAGATAGATAGATAGATAGATAGATAGATATACTTAAAGTATATTAGGTATTTTCGCAATTTAGTATCACAAAATAGAAACACATTAATAATATTTGAAATCATAGCTTTAACAAATGACTCTGGCTGTTTCCACAGAGGGTAAAAGTCTGTTCTCACCTGGGTTTAAAAAACCTGCTTTGGGGCAGACTTCTGTCCCACTCCGACTTGAAAACCCCATGCTTTTGGTGGGGGTGTGTGTCTAGATGCCCTAACGGAATCTTCCAGAAGGAAGGGGAGACACCCACACCCCCTCTCCAAAATCCCTTAGAAATCCCCCCCAAATAGATAATAACTTACCCGGCTTCCATTATAATGTTGCTCGAGGTCTCCTGGCACATAGAAATGATGTGCCAGGAGGGGAGGGGGGAAGTGATTTTGCTTCAACTGGTGCATCATTTCTGCACACCAGGAAACCTCCAGCAGAAGGGTAATGGCAGGCTTGTAAGGTATTTTCTCTTGGGATGTGTGTTAAGGGGTTTACATATGGGGAGGGGGTTGGTGCCCTCAGGTTTTCTGGGCTGATTCACCCCAGAGAACTCAATAGCAGAACAGGCAATAAAACAAATGGAGCAGCAACAGGAGCCACAACACAGCGGACTGCCCCCTCAGTAGTCCAAGGACTACTGAGTAAGCAGTCCAGGCAGGGTTCATACTGGATTAGCCCTGGGTCTTCCAGGAAGATCTCAGTCCAATCCAGTACCTAATTAATTCAGGACAAATCAGGGTTTTACTGCTTTGTTCCAAATTAATTCGCTTTTACCTGAGGTTTTATTCGGACACTTCAAGTAAAACTTTGAGAGAACCTGCATTTTGGGCGCTGTGTGAATGTGCCCTAAGGCCCCTTCCACACAGCTGTATGGAATCCCACATTATCTGCTTTGACCTGGGGGCCCTTCCACACAGCCCTATATCCCAGAATATCAAGGCAGAACATCCCACATTATCTGAGTGCAGACTCAGATAACCCAGTTCAATGCAGATAATGTGGGATTTTATGACTTGATATTCTGGGATATAGGGCTGTGTGGAAGAGCCCTAAAATAGTATCAAATCCCAATCTAGCTACAAAAATATGCCAAAGCTAATTAGAAATATTGACATTATCAAAATAATACTCTAAAACACCTTTAAATTGCAAGATAGTTTGAAAGCAGTTAAACAAGAAGCTGGAAACATCTCTTGCAAAAACCTAATTTTATAATTATTATCATTTGTGCAGCTAAACAAAATAATCTGAAAAAGGAAATTGCTCAACTTTCTCACACCAGATGTCTTATGAATGCGATAACAGGCTGTTTAATTCTCTTTGTAATTTGATAAGTAAGGAATTTTGGATTAGGAAGCTGATAAGTACATTCTCAATGGCTTTCTGCTCATTTCCTTTATTACTGCAGATACTTGAAGTACAATGAAACCATGGAAATGCCCAGTTCTATTATTTGCACTAAGAAGTCATGTTCTCCAAAAAGTACTAACAGAGACAAATGAAAAAACAGATTTAATAAGAGTTTATAGCTAGATTATAGAAATTTTGTAAAGGATTTCATATAAATGTTTTTACCTAAAGCCTCCTTTTAGCATACAAGGGTATATTGTAGTACCTTAGAAACTAACTACAAGTTTGGTAACCTAAGCTTCCATTGATGTATCTGTGCCCTTCCACACAGCCCTATATCCCAGAATATCAAGGAAGAAAATCCCACAATATCTGCTTTGAACTGGGTTACCTGAGTCCACACTCAGATAATGTGAGATTTTCTGCCTTGATATTCTGGGATATAGGGCTGTGTGGAAGGACCCTAAGGCCCCTTCCACACAGCTGAATAAAATCCCTCATTTTCTGCTTTGAACCCCCTTTCCTTCTTATATGTTTTTTCCATTCCATTCTCCCATCTTTTTTCTCTCCTTCCTTCTTGCACCATCTTTCCATTCTCTTTCACTCTCTCTGCTTTATCTTCCTAGGCTCCTTGAGGAAAGGATTACCTGATCCTATGGTGTTACTCTCCACTGCTGAAATATTTGGTGATGTAATACTTTTTATTTTTAAAGAAAGAATTCTAAATGCACAGCAAATTACAAAGAAGGCACTTTTCCCACTGCACTTTTCCCACAGCACATGACATTTGCCAGCAAATTGGGGGGTTTTTGTTTTTGTTTCAGGATCTTAAACATTGAGGTGCGCATTAAATTCAATGGCGCAAAAATTAGCATAAATACACTATTTAACAAACTCATTTTCTTCCATCAGCCTGCTCATTTTTTTCTCTAACAGTGGCTTCCATATCAATATGGAAGCCACTGTCCTGGTCTCCATCACAGACCTACTCCGTTGCCACTTGGATCGAGGTGGATCGGCGCTGCTCGTGTTATTGGACCTCACGGCAGCGTTTGATACCGTCAATTACCAACTTTTGATACACCGCCTGGCGGTAGCGGGGGTGAGGGGGACAGCCCTCAACTGGCTGTCCTCCTTCCTGCAATGCCGTCAGCAGCGAGTGAAGTGGGGAGGGGTGGTCTCCGGAGGTTCCCCGCTGAGTTGCAGGGTCCCTCAGGGGGCCATCCTTTCCCCGCTGTTATTTAACATCTATATGCGACCACTCACCCAACTGGTGCGGAGTTTTGGGCTGGAGTGTCATCAGTACGCTGATGATACCCAGCTCATTCTGAGGTTGGACCCCGGGGCAGTCTCTGTACCCGATAATCTCCATCTTTGCCTTGAAGCCGTTACTGGATGGCTGCGAGCCAGTAAGTTGAGGGTGAACCCGGCGAAGACGGAGATCTTGTGGCTGGGCCGTCCGGGGGGGGGGGGGGTAGCGACCCAGCTGCCAACGTTCGATGGTGTGGCCCTCTGCCCTCAGCCATCGGTGAAAAGCCTGGGGTCCGGCTGGATGCCCAGCTCTCCATGGAGGAGCAGATCGGCTGCACCTGCAGGACAGCATTTTACCACCTACAGATGGCTAAGCGCTTGGCTCCCTACCTCTCCCAACACGACCTAGCCACAGTGATCCAAGCCACGGTCATCTCTAGGCTCGACTACTGTAATGCGCTTTACATTGGCCATCCCCTGTCGATGATCCGGAAGCTTAAGCTAGTGCAGCATGCCGCAGCGCGTCTCCTTATGGGAGCTTCAAGATCCGACCGCGCGACTCCACTCTTGCGTGAACTGCACTGGCTCCCGATTGAATTCCGGGTCCTCTTCAAGGTGTTAGTTCTAACTTTTAAGGCCATTTATGGTTTGGGGCCAGTGTACTTGAGGGAGCGACTTACCCCTTATGTGCCTGCGAGATCACTGCGCTCTGAGGAGCTCAACCTCTTAGAGGTGCCGTCCCTTGGAACCTGCAGATTGACCACCACACGGCGGAGGGCATTCTCTGTAGCTGCTCCAAGTCTTTGGACGGCCTCCCGGAGGAGATCCGGGCCATCCGTGTTCTTTGCCCTTCCGTAAGGCGGTGAAGACCTGGCTCTTCAGGAAGGCGTTCGGCCCTTAGCTCAATCCCATTGTGCGCCAGATCGCCTATGGTTCCCAGATGTTCATCATGCCCCTCTAGCCTTCGTTGAGGGCCATTGCCTCATCATGTTTTAACTGTTTTAATGTTTTAATGTTTAATGTGTTTTAACTGCCTAACTTGTTTCATCATATTCATTGTGTCTATGCTTCCTTGTAAACCGCTCTGAGCTCCGGAGTGAGCGGTATACTAAATCGAAGTTAATAAATAAATAAATAATAAATAAATAAATATAGAGCAAGTGGTGATAAGAGAGAATCTGACCATTTCCTAGTTGCTATCAGCACACAAAATCTAGCATTGAGTGGGAATTATGCAGCTCTCAAGGTGGTGCTAAAATGAAACTCTCTACTTTCCCTCTGAGAGTTGCAGTTCCACAGCTTCTTGAAAGACACACAGTTCTGTCTTGATCTAGGAAGAGGCTATCAGCTGGAAACATTTCTCAATGTGACAGAAGCACAACACTTCATGCTGTATTTTCCCAGAACACAATATTCTGCTCTTGACCTGCATCTGTCAGGGTCACTATGTTCATTTCTTTTCAGAGAAATTTCTCTAGATCTCTGAGTTGGTACTGATATTTGGGAAAGTGTGTGTTTCCCCCCTGAGTTAATTGTGATGATTCTGCTCATTTGTTTTAAAAGATGGTTGATAGCATGTACAATCTTAAACACACACGCACTGACCAACCAAGTTTAACTAAAAGTGGACCAAAATGAATAATTTTCTGTGGGTGGGGAGATTTGTTATTTGGTATCAAACAAAGATCCTTGGATCAGGGGATTGGCTCAGAGGTGTTGCAACATACATTTGCATTTACAGTGTGTCCAGGAAAATTTCTGGAAGTATCCTTGTTCATGCTTCTGCTCTTTGACCACAAGGAAATGGCTTGTTGAGTGGGATATTTCATTGCTTAAAAGACAGATTGTGTGATGATGGTGCTCAGCATATGGTCAGAGACTTCCAAGAAATGATTCATCATGTATTTTAGAGACTCTCTCAGCCTGAAATCCACTATTTGAAAGATAGTGGATAGATCAGGTCCAAAACATTGCTACAGCCAGAGAGGAGTGCAGATTACAAGATACCACCGTGCATAGCACATGCTGGCGATCACCCAAATAAATTGCTTCCTGCGTTACCATTTGCCAGAGTGTGATATCAAGAGATAATGTAGCCTGTTTGGTAACGGCAACAATGCACACGAATTTCTATAGCACATTTGACAAACACTTCAAAAACATAGACTGATTAATACATAGCAAAGCAGAGGAATCAAAGTTTAGTTTTAGAGTCTCTTCTCCCAAAAGGAAAGAATCTAGATCACTTGATTTTCTCTGATCCAAAGCAATTATTTGCCAGGTGTGTAGTTATACAATGGTGGTGGAGAAATGAGGGCATTACATTGCACTAACTAGCATGGCAGTAACACAAAACTTCAGAAGCACACAAAGAAAAGAAAGCTTCAGTTGCACCCAACTGGGCACACTTCAAGAACAACTGTAATCAGCCAATTACCATTTGTTTTAACTGTTTTTATCATTTGAGATGTTTTAATTTTGAGTATGTGATTAGTGTAACCTGTTTCTATAAGATTATCTTTATCTTGTTTTTCATTTTGATGTCAATTTTATACAATAAGTTCACTGTCATTATTATGTTTATTATATTGCATTACTGTAATTGGGTGTTTTTGTTTGTTCGTTCGTTTTGCATTTGTCTGGGCATTGAATATTTGCCTTTTTGTGTTGTAAACCACCTTGAGTCCCCTTGGGGAGAGAGGGCAGTCCATAAATAAAATTTATTTATTTATTTATTTTTAAAGAAAAGAGGCAGGAAATTCAGGGTAAGTGAACACAGCAGATATAAAAGTGGACAATTTTCAATGTCTCATGCTGCAATACTTGGAATTTGAATGTTGAGAGAAATTTTCATTTAGGAAGGAAGAATTCTTATTGGGGACAATGAACCAATTCTGCCCTCCCCTAGAAATACACTCATACCTTTTTCTAAATGTATTAGTACATCGGATGCCATTTGGTCCTAAGAGGAAATGGTCTGGTTGAAACAAGCCTCTTTACTATTCCCAGCATATTTTTCTGACTATAATTCCCACGGATTTCTATTGAGTGAACAATCTTGATATTATTGATACTGGTGCAACTTTATTTGATAGCTATTGATGAGGTGGCCAAAGTGGTATAATCTTCTTTTAGCCATCTTGATTTAAAATTGTGCTCCAATGGAATTTCCCACGTTTCACTTAAAGATACTGTGACACAGAAATGATAACATCATGTCACTGATTGAACAGTTAAAAAGTCAGTTCCTGTTCTTTGGGGGTCCAGAAAGTGACTAGAATGATAGGTGCATTTTAGCCTTAATCCTGTTCTTTCAGAAAAAAAACATGCATTTTATTCATTGCCTTTCCATACTTTTAAAAATAAATTTATTATTAGGGTAGAACAGCTGGGAGGAAAAAGAAAGAGGCAGATGAACCAGTTAGAGTGATACGCTGTTTTCATCAAATAATTTTAGCTGTATGCAGATCCCTGGTTAAAGCTCTTTATAATTCCACAGTTGAATGATCATCTTTCCAAGATCATAAATAAGAAAATGCAGAAATGTCACAACATCAGAAACATTTAACAGATCTTTTGTTGTTCAGTTTGCTGATCAAATGTATGCGGTTCAAGTATTGTCAAGAAAGATTTTCCATGACAGAAAATATTTCCTACACACCTATGGGACTTGAACATAGTCCAACTCTGTGTATTTATGAATGCATCCCTGCCATCCCTAAGTGGTTGTTCTGCATAATATATGAGCAATTTCCTCCATCCCTCTCCCTTCTCTCTAATTCATGCCTTCAAATTCCTGTCCTTATGCAGCTTGACTTATATTATCCATGCACAAGACAAAGGCTTGGACCAAATAGTTCACAGAAATAGGAAATATATTTAGAGAGAAAAGAGTTGGGTCTGAAATTAGGACCACAAGGACTGAACAGGCACAGAGTACACTGGTGACTGGTTGCAAATTAAAAAAAAATAGACAAGCATTAGAAAGAGAATGAACAGATATCCTGGAACAGAATATGGCGCTTATGTGTACTACCATGAAGAAGAAATGCTAAATAAAGGCATTGCATCTCAAGAACAATGGCTAATGAAAATCATAGATATCATGAATATGGACAAATTAACCCAATGGATGAGCATAAAGCAGAACCTAAAAATATCTAAAACAGATTGGACACCAATAAAGAATTTTATAATGCAATAAAACCTGAAATGGATAATAGATATAAGATCAAATATTAAAAGCTCTTAAGAATGACTATAAAATGAAGCTTGCCAAATCATTGTGAAAAACTAAACGGCCAAAGAAGGAAAGATACACCCGGGTGAAGAAGATTGGAAGTCATACTATTTTTTATTTCTTTCTCTTTTTTATCACAACCCTAACCCTATCCTACCTTTCCCCTTCTTTCCTCCCCCTCAGTTACCCTTCCCCAAATTTCCTACCCATCCAACCTCCCTCTTTCCCTTCCTTTCATCCCCTAACATCACTTTCTCTCTCTCTTTCTCTCTTTACTTTCCTATTTTCCTATACCAAACATATGTTCTCCCTCTTTTTAGTGTTATCTGAATATATATATATATATATATATATATATATATATATATATATACACACAGAAGCCCTGGTTAGTATCTGGGATAGAACACATCAAAGAAGCCCTGGTTAAGTATATATTGGAGAACACTGTCAAAGAATACCCCATTAAATTCATATATCATAAATCAGCAGGAATAAAGGTATATAGTACACACTAATTATATGTATCGACAATCTTTTATTCCTGGGTACTCCGTTTATGAAATGCACTTCATTTGGGTGCCAGTATTGGCTTTTATTAAAGCCTTTGAGCCTGGTATAATTTTCCAGAATGTACATGTTTTAGTTGTTTTGACATTTTGTACTGTTTTAATAGGTTGAATTGTTAAATAAGTTTTTATCTGTTTAAATTACTTCTGCTATTCTAAGTTAGTATTACATTGTTTAAATGGTTTTCAGTTATGTGCCATCCTATGATTCACAACATAGGGTGACCTTTAAATGTACAAATAAATAAATGCAAAATTAGAAATAATGGCTGTGAATCTATATCATGATCTACAGCCTAGTCTACAATGACCTAGTCAACCAAAAGTTGAAACTGAATGTCCATGTGCAGTTAGCCTACTTTTACCCAGAATTAGGAGAAATTGGACATAAATATATAATTGAATATTAAGGTCAAGTGTGTTTATGTCATAATCCCTATCTCACTATGCATGTGAAAGATGAACAATGAAAAAAAAGGTGATAACAAGAAAATTTACTAATTTGAAATTCCGTGCTGGAGGTTTCCACTAAAAAAAAGGTTAAGAAGCCCTGCACTAGACAAGAGGCAAGGAAGAGAGCTTATTCATCCTGGATTTCTATTCATCCTCATAGAGGGAAGCTTCATTTTCAAAGTACAAATTGGAATCTTCCTTCTTGATGCATCCAATATAGCAATCAGTGCTTCCGCATCTTATTTAATCCTAATAATGGGGGATCTTGTGAAATTGGCTCAGAATTGCATATTGATACTTCTCTATACTTGAATGGCGTTTTCCCATATGACAGAGGATGTCAGAGATCACATTCATGTCTGCCCTTTGTACACATATCCTTTTTTCTGCACTCTTCACTTTATGAGCATGGGATCTTGTCTTTTGAACTTCCCATAGGGTAATATAGAGAATTCAAAAGGGACCACTCAAAGGTTTTTCCTTCACTCAAGGTGACAGCCCCAAATTAGAAACATGCATATAGGTAATAATAAATAATAAAAAACTTTATTTATACCCTGCCACCATCTCCCCAATGGGGATTCAGGGCGGCTTACATGAGGCCAAGCCCTACAATGCAATACAATGCAATAAAATCAAGCGCAAAATAACAGCATAACAAACACATAAAAACATAAAAATACAGTAAACAATATAAAATTGCAATAACATCCTTCACAATCACAGTGACAGTGAGCAGGCCACATGTACAGGATAAAATACTAAAAACTGAAAGGTAAAAACTTGGGGTGAGATCGAGATGGAGCAGATTAATTGTGCGGGAAAATCTCATCAAAAATGGGGTTGAAAAAGGACATTCATACTGGAGGGGGGAAGTGTACTATAGAGACTAAAATTGAGGGGGAGCAACAATAAAAATTAGTATGGTTGAGGGGGAGCCCCCAACAAGGCCTTACTGGTACATTATTTAAACTGTTATGTTTATTCATATCATGATCTGATCACCATGCTCATTGTATCCACAAATGGGGTTATTGGGATAACAATACAAAAGATTTGCTAGGGTAGACCCTCTTCCACCCAGCCAAGAACCAAACTGAGAACAAAATCCTTTCTAAAGCCCTGATGGTTACTCTCCAAAAGAGCAGCAGTAAAGCCAAGTTTGAGATCTTTCTTAAAGCTTTCTAAGATTGGGGAGGAAAACAAAGGTAGGGTTTCGAGAAATTTATACAGCGGCTCAACAGAATCAAGGAGAAATCCTGAGCATTCCAGAGATTTCCAGAAGGGCATAGCAAAGAGAAAAAAGACCTCCAATACAGAGAGGAATTTCTTGGGGGGGGGGGGGAAGCAAAGCAAAGAAAGATATGTGGGGAGGCAAGCAAAAGCAGAGATCCCTAAGAACAGATAGAGAGATCCCAGAGAAAAAGACAGAGGTACACAGAAGTAAGAGCAATAGAAGTCCCCTTCATCCAGAACCTGCTTCCCCTTCCTTATTTGGTCTTTTCTTCACATCAGAGGGTGGGAAGATATCTGTGCATGTTAACTGGAAGCCCCTTTTACCTCGTAGCTTAGCTTCACCATGAATAGCCTCTTTAGATTTTGACAATAAGTGGGGTTTTTAGCATCTGTCTGTTACCCACTGTCTTTGTCTGCTTTTCTAGTAAAGAAATACTTGTTTTTGCTTTTTTCCTTGAGTTTGCCTTCAGCTTCAAAGATCCAGTAGAGGGTGCCTGGGAGAGCGTTTCTCCATAAATTACATAACAACCCTGATCAAAAACAACCTATGTATCTCTTTCCCTTGCAGAGTACTATGATATGAAAGGATATTGTACTAATTGAGGTTGTATAAGCATTACCTTGTAAAATTCAAGTTCAACTGAACCAGCTCAGATCAGTTTATACTAGGCATGAGAAAAAAGTTATGAAAATGATTCGTTTCGTAAGAAATTCGTAAGAAATGCTACTTTCGAGTATTTCCGCACCTGGAACGCCAACCAGGAAGTGGACTTCCTTTTTCGAACTTCGGGGGGCCAGGATTTTCTTAAGTGTCGTTATTAGGTCGTAAGGGGGCACCCTCCTTCTCTCTCACCACCCTCCCGCCTCCCTTGCCAATAAGTATTATGGCAAGGCAAGCCCTAAACTCGCTCCTTCTTTCGGCTGGAAGCCCGGAAAAAATGTAAACAGAGAGGATTACTCAGAAGTAAATCTGCAAAGGAGGGCACTTTGGATGAAGGGCCCTCCTTTGTGGATTTACTTCTGAGTAAACCTCTCTGTTTACATTTTTTCCAGGCTTCCCTGCCTCTCCTGCCCTGCCAGGATCTAAAGCATCAAAGAGTATTGGGGTGAGAAACCAACCTAATGTATAATAGAATGAATGCTACTGTAAGTGCCTAATATTATAAGTAATCCAACTGGTCATACCTACATTCCATGCACATGCAATAATACAGCAGTAATAACAATAACAAGAGGTAAAATTCAAACCGAAGTATTCTGACTGGTCTCTCCTCATGCGGTGCAAACGGGCTCTTCTCTTATTAGCCCGGGAAATTAGCCCGGGAAAAGCCCGTTTGCTGCTTGGGAGCACACACATTCATATTCTTGGGGGGGGGGGAGATTTGCTGCAGAATCCCGGGCTCATAGAGAAGATTCTGCAGCAAATGCCCCCCCAAAGAATATGTATGTGTGTGCACCCAGGAAGCAAATGCTGTGCCCGGGTTTTGCCTTTTCTGGGCTCAGAGAAGAGCCTTTTGCAGTTTGAGGAGGGAGCACAGTCAGAATACTTCGGTTTGAATTTTACCTCTTCTTATACCCATTGTTATTACTGCTGTATTATTGCATGTGCATGGAATGTAGGTATATGACCAGCCTGGGCAAACTTGGGCCCTCGCTCCCTTGGGATCAGGGTGAGAGAGGCAGCGAGGAGCAGGGGGCTCCTCCTCCTTTTCTTTTGCTGCTTCCAAGAATAGAATACCCGCTCCCTCCCTCCTTCCCTTCTTATTTGGAGAGTCCCATCTAGAATTCAGTGTGATTTATTCAAGTTTTTGGCCTACAACTCCCAGAAATCCCAGCCAATTTACCAGCTGTTAGGATTTCTGGGAGTTGTAGGCCAAAACCATCTGAATGCGCATGCGCTGGCATACGAACTACTAACGAATTTCGTTAGTAATTAAGTTACATTTTAGAAATTTTTGGAATTTTTTTGTAAGTCTTTCTTTTACTAATCAAAAAAATCCCCCCCATTTGATTTTAGAATCGCCATT
The DNA here is from genome assembly GCA_030556195.1 of Anolis apletophallus. NCBI lineage: Eukaryota > Metazoa > Chordata > Lepidosauria > Squamata > Anolidae > Anolis > Anolis apletophallus. The sequence continues at coordinate 165,778,668 of JARBWK010000003.1, read as the reverse complement.
TTTGGATTTGAAACCATGCCTAGTTTATACAGGAGAAGTGTTATTTGTAAATGTTTCACACTGGAGTGTTAAGAATATATCTAACAGTAATGTCAAGCTGCAAGTGTCATATAAAGATCAGTGAGAGAAAAATCTCAATTCATTGGAACTTATATTGTTTAAAGTGATATTTGTCCAGTTCAAGAGGTATCTTATTTCCTTCGCTTTCTAATTGATGTTGTCTCTTTGGCAATCATTCTTATATATTCTGAATATAAGATATGCTATTCTATCAAAGTTCTTTCTTTTCTGAATTCACAGCATGCATTTAACTGAAAATGCCATTTTCTGGCACTAGCAGGATGAAATTAGGCAGCTATTATTGCAGAAACAATTTAAACAACAATCTTCCAAACAAGTGCTGCCACTTCTATATTGTTGTAATGAGTGATGGATTAATAATTGCTCATTATACAGTTTGAAGTTAAATTCTATAAAAGTCTGCTCAGAAGCAGATCCTACTGAGTTCAGAGAGATTGCTAACCTACAGTATTTATAAAATAATATGTTTTGGAGTTTCTTCTCCATCGTAAGACCTTTAAAAGAACGTGTATTCCACCAACACTCTTTTAGTTGGTTGAGAGATAAAGTTAAACAACAATCTTCTAAACAGGTGCATGATTTATAAAATATGGAAGCCTTTTCTTTTCAAGCATTAAGCTCAGAAGTCAGAGGCTTCCATTCTTTAAATGCGGTAAATCACAATGGCAGTCAATCTGAAGATCATTCAGAGCTTGGAATGTTAGACTTGAAAATTAATTCAATAATGTCAAATGTTAGAATTGGGAAGGTTAATTTGTAAAAATTAACACTAATCTAATTTGGTGTGTTGACTAAGTAGTTGACTTAAATGTTAGTCTTGGGAACACCATGGGATTACTGTAGAATTAAAAATGAATGAAAGATGGATACATGATGGTTTAATTCTCTCTCCCTCTCCCTCTCCCTCTCCCTCTCCCTCTCCCTCTCCCTCTCCCTCTCCCTCTCCCTCTCCCTCTCCCTCTCCCTCTCCCTCTCCCTCTCTCTCTCCCTCTCCCTCCCTCTCCCTCTCCCTCTCCCTCTCCTCTCCTCCTCTCCCCTCCCTCTCCTCTCTCTCTCCCTCTCCCTCTCCCTCTCCTCTCCCTCTCCCTCTCCCTCTCAAGAGGCATGATGTGATTACAAGCAAAGTTAGGATAATGTGTGGTTATATTATAAGTCCTTTATAACAGTGGTTCTAATACTATCTGGTGTCCTTGACCAACCCCCCCCCCCCCAAACTGTCACTGGCCAGCATTGTATCTCTGCCATATTATTGTTGTATTTGGTTTCCTTCCTAGAAATAAACTGTGATCTGGCAGCCAAGGGCTTGTAGACAGGCACCAGCCCACACACCACCAATCTGAGAAGCACTGATTTAAATTAGCTTCAAACTGAAGAAGTTATAACTCTTTTTAAACATGCAAAAGATATTAAACTGGCAGCTTTGACCATTTAACAGCCAGAATGAGTGTACATTTTTTTAAAAAAGGTTTATCATTAAGCTTTCAACAGACTAATAAAGCTTGAGAACATAGTATGAATGTTGACAAAAGGTTTTTTCAAATCCCTTCTTACCTTCTTTAAATGTAAATTGCTCTACAAATACAAGGGCTGCTTTGGAGAAGCCCTATATAAGACCTATGAAATGTGTTTCCCAGAAATTAAATGTCCCTGGGGATTTGAAGGACCATGTCATATTCTGCTTGAGGAGTTGATTGTTTTGAAACTACCCACTCTTCAAAAAGATTCCTATTCAAAGTGCAGCTTGAAGATTTTAAAAAATGATAAGAAAAGATGACAAGACAATTGAAGCTATTCATTAACAGCTCTTGAACAATAAACAGAGGAGGCTCGCTATCTAAATATATACATTGGTATATGAATACTCAAAGCAAATCACTCTTGTCACTTTTTGTGGTATGTGTAACTCTTTTGGTAGTATAAGTTTTGTATGAAAACCATTTCAACATATAAATATAAATAAACATGCAAATAGAAACTATTCGCATTTATTTCACTTTATGCTTGTGGAGATATAAGTTAACAAACCTAAATTAGAAGTTTGTCTTCTTTTGTCCTTAAGGGTTCCTGCCCTGGAGATCAACCCTTGGTCACTGTGATCAGTCACACTCATTACTTTTAGGAAAGCTGTGAAAGCATGCATTTAATCTGGCCTTTTTAGCCTTGTTATTCTTATTGGTTCTGGTGATGCTTTCAAAGTTTAATTTGCTTTTAGTGATATTTGTCACTTGTCTTTTTGGTGGAAAGGTCTGATGTTTTCCTCCCCTTCTCTGGTCACAGTTTGCAAAGTAACCCCAATGTAATCTCAAAAATGGAACAATGAAGACCTTTTAAGATGTGTTTTATCAGTCAGTTCCTAAAATGTTGTCAAAAGAGAATCTATTTAGATTTCTGTACATGTAGCCATGAATCAATTCTGAACATGTACTATGGATATACATGCAACTCTACAATTCCCATTTTGATAAGGTTGTTATCCATTTCTTTTTGGTTTATGGAGAGCTGTGTAAAGCATTTTTATCCCAGTTTTCCAAGTGATGGAAGTGAGCCAGGCAGCTTGCGACCGCTGCGATGCTATTGAAATAAAGAGAATGGGCATCACTCAAGAAGATGAGGCTATGTTCTGTTTGAACTGCAATATAATTATCACTGCAAACAAGGAACAAATTGAATGCACTCAGAGCCAAATTGAGGGCCTGGTCATTTGTAGAGCACCAGGAAGTTGCTAAAATTGAACTACAAGAAGGTCCACAAATATGCCCTGACTGGTAATGAATTATGAACAGGTTGGTAAAGATATGTGGAGCCATAGGAGAGCTTGCCTAAAGGAGCAAGTATGTCAGTGGGTGCTTTAGAAATATGTTTAATTAAATTTTAAAACTATGTTTTGAATAATGACTTTAATAGATAAAGAAAGCTTCTGAATGACGAACATGTTTGTTTTGGGATTTTTTTGATGTAATTTCTTAGCATCTGATGGAATCTTTTAATCTAAATTCTCTGATTTTAATGTTGTATTTCTTCTCTTTTTCTAAGCAATGTTGTACCATCCTTTACAGAATATAACAATCAGAGGAGTGCCGTCTGTATGAATGCTTCTCTTATTTGAAGTGGGGATTTTCATTTGATTCAGAAGAAGCCGGAAGTCTAAAATGAATCAAGTCCCTTAGGGCTGCTTCTGATACTTCCCAAGGTGGAGCAGGCTTCTCTCCAAAAATGCCAAAACCAAACCTAAATCCTGAGAAAAGCTTTGCGTAGGTTTCAGAAAGACATAATGAATAACAAAGTGTCTTTCAGCTTCTGAGGAGGGAATACAAGAGATTGAGTAACTGCAGGTCTATCTTCTAATTAGGTTTACTGAATTTCAAAATTGACTTCTGATTTACTTCCTGGTTGATAAAAGGACTTTCCTAGGTTCAAAACTTTTGGAAATGCAACCAAAAAGTAATACATTTTTAAAAATAAAAAGTTAAAGATGCCTCAAGAAGAGCTTTAGTGATAGTTTTCAACTATTCGAAATCTCATCTCTTATCCACCAATCCTAAACCCATGAATGTAAGCTCCGAGGAATCTTTCTACCTCTTTTATTCTCACCCCAAGTGATTCATTGCTACTTCAGAACAAATGAACCCAAGATAGATTGTTCCCAATATTTTAAATTCATGTTTGATGATAAAAACATGAAAAAAGAAAAGCAACAATACTTATAAGTATATAAACATAGATTTAGACAATCTATATATATAAAGGAAGACCCGCCATCGAACGACTGCCAGAGGCAGAGAAACCTTCCAAGGCAGAGACACCAAACTTGCCAACAAAAATAGGCCTCAGGCAAGGAAGGTTTTTAGCAAAGAAACTTCCCCCCCAAAAAAACCTAGAAGGCCCCCAAAACAACAATAAAAAACTACATTTCCCAGCATCCTCTGCGGCTGCCAGCAAATCCCATTGGCCAACATCGGCCCACACAAAATGCAGGGAGGCTGAGTTCCGATAGTAACGGTGAGTGGAGCCAGCCAAGGCTAGGTTAGAATGCTGAGTGATTTGAGTTTAGTCAGTTGGTGTTTGTTGGTTAAACTGTCAAGGCCAAGCTCTAGGAGGGAGCAGGTTCCCACACTCGAGAAACACAATCCAAAGGACCAAGCCAGCACAAAATACCACACATGACAGCCACACAACTCACGATGCCTACCTCTACAGACCCACAACACAACAGACACACAACACACAAAACGCATACATACCACTGCTAAACAGAAACCTACACAGTACAACCAACTAACACAGGAGGACATAACAACTACCAGGAGGACATAACACTAACACAAATAGGGCACCAGGGACACAGGCACCACTGACAAACACATACCGCCGGAATAACACAAACTTGCACCCCCCCAAAAAAACAATACTGCAACCCACCCCAACCAAAATTCACAACAAACACCACTGGCAAAAGCAACACCCCTCCACATCACAACCAGCACAAAGCCAGACTGAGACAACTATGTCACCACAACACACACAAAATACACCCCACAAATACCTGACAACTTCCCCAACACAAAACCCAGGACTGCACTCACTACTCACCACCACACACACCTCCAAATACACACGTCCCAGGCACAATACTCCAGCAATTCCTACCCACACAACACAACACAACTTCCTATCACAACCCACCCCCCAACCTTACGGGACCCTGCACACACAACACCTACCACCACCACAAACAAAAACCAACTCCACCTATACTCCAACCACAACACAACACAACACTGCACTGAAACTCTACAAACACACACAAATACCCAAAACACCCCACCCACACAAGCATTCCACAACATACTACCACCCACAATGCCACCACACACCCACTAACTCATCAAAAAAGTAATACCTACACACAACACAATACGCACATAACACAACCTTGCGTCTACTGCTCAACCCATTTGTATGCCATTCCTTCCTTCAACACCACACACCGACAACTCCACAGGACTTCAACATCCCACCCACAAGAACAACCCACAACGACACAGCCATGACCCCACCAAGACCATAACTAACATCAATTCCAACCCTTACATACTCAGACTTTCTCGCATCTCCTAAATAGGGCACAGCAAAGCGTGCCGGGTACAGCTAGTAGTTTAATAAACATACAACTCTACCTATAACTCTAAAACTACCAACATATACATAAATTAGTTTTATAAGAGGATGTCCAGCTTCTCTTTTGTCATATTCTCTATAAGAAAAAAGAAGAAGAACCAGCATAATTCTGTGTTAGTTTACCACCTTTAGTATGCTTTTCTCTTATTAATTGAGGCCCGATCTAGGTTTAGGTTGGTGTGTGGCTGAATTGGCTTCTGGGCAGCCACAAAATGCACATGGGTTGATCCAGTTTAACCCAGAAGAAACTGCATAATTCAGTTGCATAATTCAGATGAGTTAAAAAAAACTGGGGCAAGCCTGAATAATGCACATACACAAACACAAATGTGCATTCACATACATATACATGTATGTATAGAAACTTTTGAATGTTTTGAAACAAATACCAGCTGTATCTGGTTAGCTTTCTGATAAATGCCACTCCAATAGGTTTCGAAGCAGTTTTGCTAAATGGCTCTGTTATAGCTGTATGAAATTGATGGCAAATGACATTTATTAAAAATGGAATATTACACTTAACACTTAATTGCAAAGAAATGAGTCCCAAGGAAAGGTCATAGATATTATCTTGCCTGGTAAAGTTTAACAATATCACTGATGGTTTTTATTAACATTTAAAGCATTTAACTCATTAAAAAAAACCATCAAGCATGAAGCATAGGTATATGTTCTAATGACTGAAATATTGTGCAGATTAACAGTTCCCTTCCATGATTATTAAAGTGGTGTCAAACTGCATTAGTTTTATGATGTAGATGCACTGAAAGTGGGTGAAAGAAAGAAGCAGAATGGGTAAACCTAACTCAGTTTAATATTTTCAGCAACCTATTTTCATTATGTTAAAAGTGAACAATGGCATAGGAAAGCAGCAGTGATAGGTTTAACTAGTTTTCAGTGATCTCAAGCCTACTTACTGAAATATATTTATGTACTCATACACATCACCAATATGCTTGTCCAAAACTTAAATGTCACAGGACCCATGTCTGCTTTACATGTATAACATTGCACTGAGATGGAAAGATTATTTGAAAATATTGGGGAAATGGTTAAAAAAATGGTTCTCCCAAGTGTGACTTGAGTTTAACAAAGATCTTAGATGCTGTGGCATTTTCTGCACAGAATTTTTTTAAGAAGAAAACAGCATTTTCTGCAGGGAAAACAGTATTTGTGTAATGAAAACGCGTTTCCCATATAGAAAAGGCTGTGGTTGGAAGGGAACAGAAAATGTTATTTTTGGCACCAAAATACCCCCCTACATGGTTTTTTTTCCAGAGTTCCAAACTATTAATAGACTTTGAAAACCATATAGTTCAAAATGATTTTCTCTCAATGAACAAAAATGGGAAAATTATTAATTCTTCCCTGATATAACAAAGCTTCATGAAGCTATACTTCCCTTAATTTCATTTTGCTAATGCCTTTAGTTTAGACAGGTGGGTGGAGACAGCAATTGTTAGATATTATGTTAAAGTCAGCTATTTTCTTAATCTTTTCAACTTTGGAAAAGGATAGATGAACACAGTCATCTGCTTGCAGCATATTATAATACTTTCTAATATATATTTTGTTCATGATTGCTGCAATTTAAGAACACAATAAACTGAATCTTAGTAAAAAGAATGCAATGTTGAGCAAAGCTGATATAAAGTGTTACAATTGATTTGACTTTCATATAAAGGGATCTTCATAGGCAAATAGGATTATGAAGTTTTCTTCCTTTCCAAGGAAGCAATAACAGACAGTGAATTTGAGAGTGGCATAGGCTCTAAGAAACCCATAACATGCAAGGAAATTTTTTTTGAAAAAGAAAATTTAGATTGTGGTTTAGTCTGAGGATAATCTGTAACAGGCAATTTGAAATCTGTGGTAGGATCCAAACTGCTTGCCAGAGAGAAATGCAGAGAAAGAGGAGGAACATCCTAGTAGATTTAAATATAAAGTTTTTTTTAAAAAGTTGTCCACTACTAAGCCTAATTGACTGAGAAACCATTGACATTTTGAAGGAAGAATGTACAAAAGTAATTATGGTCAAAAAGACATAAAAGGTGCATAATATGGCAGTTGAACTGCTGTAAAAAGGTAAACATAGACAAGATGCAAAATTAAAAAGTGACAGAAATAACATCAGTATCATGGCCACAACTCTTCAGCAGAACTGTATAGCATTCGGGGAATTCTATAGTAATCAGTGCAAAACATAAAAGATGAAAAATGAAAGAAAAAGACATCTTTTCCACAAGATCCAAGAAATCAAACTGAAATTTAAACCCAAAGTAGAGATATTATATGACCAGAAATAAAAAGGCGAAAGAAGCAATATAACAAAGACTATGAGATGAAAGGAAGAGAGATCCATTCAAGGAAGAACTATGTGAAGAACTATTTGAAGATGAATCCATGATTTTATGATAAAGTGGAAGCTGCATTCAAAATACTTAGAAGAAATAAATCAATGGAACAGATGACATGTCAATAGAATTGTTTCAAGTGTCAAAGGAAGAATCCAATGAAATTCTAACTAAAAAAATCCAATAAACAAAGCAATGGCCCACACACTCGAATTTCTTAATGTACATTTTACTTCCCAGCAAAGAAGATACCAGGGACTGCAGTAACCATCAGACATTTGTATTATTCTCTAGTGTGCTTCCTCTTAAACTGTGGGTCCCAGCCTCAAATGTTGGGATCCCAATTTTTCTTCTGAACATCATCTAGTTCTGGTGGCTGTTTTAGACATGTAAATTGGGGAAGTGGTAAAAATCTGTTGTGCAGTGTTCACAGTGTTCTCTTCAGGAGATACTTTCGCTGCACTTCATTAAAAGGGAAATCAACCTGTTTAGCAAGCCTTGCAAATGCTGATTTGTTATCAGTAAATATATTATTTTTATTTGGGTGCCATCTTGGAGAAGAACTACCCAGAAGGGAGTCCCCACAAGCCCAATACCCCATTAGACCTGGGTCGTTTAGATGCCCCTGGTAAAAACCAAGACAGGTCCCACTTTTTAGGCCTGTCTGGATGGGCCTATAGTCTTCATTTTTTTCTGGCCGGCATTATTTTTTTCATTTCACAAATGTTACTGAAAATATTTTTGTTTTTGAACAAAAGGGATATTAAAATTATCTGAACTGTACGTCAGATATACAAGGCATGACACCGAGTAGCAGAGTATATCTTCAGCATGCAGAAGATTCACATTAAATAATGGGGCTGGAAAAGACATTTACATGGAATCATGGATATCTGAAATCAACCTGTTACTCTTGAAATATTGTATACAGCTCCCAGCAACGCTGAACCTAACCATGTTTGTAGAGGGTGAAGGAAACTAGTTCCACATTTCTTGAAACAATATGTTCAGGAAGGCTAGCCAAGTTAACAAGCTGAATGGAAAAATTACCTACCTCAAAATAACACAATTTCTTACATTCGAATGGATTGTTGTTTCATTTCCCTTACAGTGGCAAAACAGGCAAGCTTGCTTTTAATTATCTTTGAAAATATTTTTATTCAGTTCTCTGGCAGGTCACAATGTTCCCAAGGTCACTTGATACATCTTCTGAATTTCTGATGTGTCAGATATTTGAAATATATACTCATTAGGGTCTTTTGCTGTGCATACTATTGTTAAGTCTTTCCTCCTTTTGTGTTTATACACAAAATAACATTGTTTGCTGGGTTATGCAGAATTCAGGTCTTGTTAAGAAACCATTGAATTTGCTAGAGAAAAGCACTCACCTGCCTATAAATGTATTTGTATGTGTTATTAAAACACCAGAATGGGCAGTCAGGATTAGGAAGAAAATGCCTTTTGATAAATGAGCTTTTGTTTCTTGTTTGCTTAGATTGCTTCAAATAACAGATGCATAAGATATGGGAAAGGTTTGGAATTATGGTTTAATTTTCGTAAAGGAAGAAAATGAAACAAGTTAACTAGAATTCCCCCCCTCCCCCAGATGAGTACAAAATGTCAAACAACTATCTAAATAGGTTCTTCCCTGAAATTTGTTACAAGAGGCAAAAATGTCTGCATAGTGTGATAAACTTTGCTGCGATCTAGGCATTCACAGATGAGGCATACTGTAATTCATTATGAAAAATAACAAGCATTTCAAGAGCCAAACACTTTCCCCAGAAATAATATTTACAATGGCTAATAGGATCTATATTAGACTAAACATTCTTATGATTGTGATGTAACTGAATGTAAAATGTTACATATTCATCAGATGATGAAAACTTATTAAATGTCCAATTGCAATATGCAGTACGTAAGATTTCACGGAAAACACGGGTACAGAGAAAGTATGTAGTGTGTTTTGGATCATTAAGAAGCAATGCCACTTTCCTATTACTTTTTATATTTATAAAAACAAAACAAAGCACAGAACAAAGTTTAAGTAAAATGTGAGGAAATAAGAAATAGCCCGAATATATGTTTTATTCCCAACTAAAGTAGACATATGTTAAAAGATATCATATCTGGTATTTGTTGGCAATCTCCTATCAAAAAACTACAGCTACAGAGTAAACTACAGAGTAAAGAAGAGGAGCCAGGAAGACAGTTCCATCTTGTCTCCTGTGACACCAGGGGCCTTCCACCAGGGGCCTTCCCCCCAGCACCAACAGCCGCTCTGGGGCCAGAGTAAAGAAGAGGAATCCGGAAGACAGTTCCATCTTGTCTCCTGTAGCATCAGAGGCCCTTCCCCCGTGAGCCCTCTGCTACTCCATTCTGGAAGGCGGCTGGAGCTTGGCTCTGCTGCCCTGCCAATTTGGGAGGTGACGGGAGTCTCCGGCCGGCGATTTGCAATTGCTAAGTTGCCCTGTGATTGTAAGACTGTTTAGTTATCTCACCATCTGTGAAGGGTGTGATGAGGTGGTTATTTGTGTTATATTAAGTGGTCACGTTATGGACAGACCACAAAGGGTTGGCTGTGATAATGGAGGCAGTTCCCTCCTGGGGGAATGTGTTGCCATGGTGATGGTGGGCGGAGCCAACCAGAAGGCTAGCTCGGAATTCTTAGAGAGGGTCAGTGGGTGCCTGGCTGTCAAGCCAGAAGGTTAGGTTAGATTCTACTCTGAGGAGAGGAGTAGGAATCACGTTATTGAAACTGCAGAGAGAGCAGTTAGAGTTTTCCTGTCAGTGAAGCGAGAGTGTAGCTTCGGCTGGGGAATCTGTTTTGTGTAAAGCCTGAGGGCTAGATAGGGGCAAGAATGCCTGTATGTTTGAGATTGCTAGACGCTGGTCTAAGTAATAGCAATAGTTAAACATTGCAACTGTGTATTAGTTACAAATAGAACATATGTAACCTTTTTAAGTCTTGTGCCTCTGTTGAAGTGAAACCTACTAAGCTCTTGAACCTCCAAGTGAGCACTGTTTAAATAAACTGTTGAAGTGCGTTGATGATAAATCCATCTCTTCTGGTGATTATTCATAACACAAGCCTGTAAAACACTTCAGTCCTAGCCCTGCACAGTAGTTTATATGGTGGCAGCGAAATACAAGTTAACGTCGAATCTCCACAAATGGTGGCACAGCGGCGGGATGCGTATAAGAAATCTGATCTAGTGCCTAAGACTGTGACAAGATTGGGATGCGTGTTAGAAATCTGATCTAGTGCCTAAGACTGTGACAGGATTTAGATCCGTGTAACATCTGAATTCAGTACTTGAGACTGTGTAAAGTGCTTGAGACTGTGTAAAGAGTAAGAAAAAGTGTTGTGAGGTAAAGTTAAATCTCACAATATAGCTACTAGAAAGCAGAAGAGAAGCCAGGAGGCTTGAGGAACGAAGAGAAGCCAGGAGGCTTGAGGTGAAAAGATTAAAAAGAGAGAGTTGAGGCAAACCTGAAGTAAAAGGCTGAGACCTAAAGTAAAGGTTGTGGAAGCCTGAAGTAAAGGGCTAAGTTGGAGTCCTGAGGTAAACCTGCAAGAGAGGGCTGAGTAAAAGTCCTGAGGTAAACCTGCAAGAGAAGGCTGAAGTAAAGGCCTGAAAGAAAAGTGTGAGGTAAATGGAACTCACAAAGATGGCAGAATCTCAGAGGTCAGTCTCTGAGGAGATACAAATGTTGGAATGCCAGTTAGAGTTAAAAAGAAGAGAAAAGCAGCAAATTGATGCTGAGATAGAGAAAAGTGAAATAATTCATCAGAGGATTAGGAGAGAGATTGATGCTGAAGGAGAAGAGTTTACAAGAATTTACAAAAAGGGAATGCAAGAAATTAAAGATGATAGAGAGAGAGGGAAATTCATCGATGAAAGGAGGATAATAGAACTTCAACAGTTGATTGAGAGGGATGATGAGCAATGGAAAGAAAGATGGGCGCAGGCTGAGATGGTGAGAAGCCAAATTAGTAAGGAGTCAGTGCGCAGCCGGACAATTGCTGAGGAGATCTCAAAATTACAAAGGGAGATTAGAAACCTTGAAGATAAGTTGAGATTTGAAGAGAGGCGAAGGGAGATTGAAGAAAAATGGAGAAGGGAAAAGGAAACCCAGAATGAACGTAAAATAAAAAGAGATACCTCTGTAGAAAAGGAGAAAGAACGTGAGGTGAAGAGAGATGTGTTTCCAGTTTCAGCTGTAGTGAAAAAGGAAGCCCAGAGATGGCTTAAAATAGAAAAATGTGCCTTTCGTGAAGAGAAAGGGCCAGTTTCAGTTGTGGTGAAAGAAGAGAGGCCACTTGAGAAAAAGGCGGGAAATTCAAAAGAGGAGAATTCCAAGCCTTCGTTTAAACCCTTCCCCCACAAGCAGCTTGAGGAGAAACCTGCTTTAGACAACATCACCAGTAGGCTGAAAGGTGTAATAGAAAATGTTTCTGTCAGAGCAGAGGAAAATGGCAACAATATCAAGGGAGCTGTGACAACCCCTGCTTATGAGAAGAGTGAGGGTTATTGTAAAGAGGAGATCCCTATGTTAAATCCCAGAGAGAAGCGGGAAATAAAAGATGTCTTGAATGAGAGAAAAGAAAAGGAATATAAGCTTCCAAAGGTCTCTCAAGAACGATCTTTACAGTTCATGAGATCGGGTGTGGCTGTGTCTCAGGCGGAGTTTCTGAGAGCAGAGATTGCCATTGACAGAGCTGAAACAGATGCTTGTGATAAATCTGCAGGAATAGAGCTGCAGCAAGATAGAGAGAGCTTACCATGTGAGGATAAAGTATGCAAGGGTTTGGATCCTCACAATGATAGTTGCCAGTCCTTTGTGAAGAAGGAGCACAAGCCTTAAAGAAGCCATTAGCTTCAAAAGATGTTTTGCTTTCAGCTTCACTTGAAGAAATTACTCCTGCAGGCGTCATGGACAAATGCAAGGAAGTATCCAGAATTGAGAGAAGCAGTAAGCTGCAAGTAGGAAAGAATTTGGTGCAAGCAGAGATGACAAGAAATCAAGCCATTGGGAAGTTGGAATGCGACCAAATAGAGGCTGAAGAGATTTCAAGCTTGCAGTTGACGAATGACCAAACTAGAGAGGAAATAAGAAGGGAGGAGGAAGAATTAGTAGAGAAGGAGATGTGGAGAGGCGTGAAACAAAAGAGATGCCTCTGATGATGAGACAGAATCCACTTCTGCTGTGGTGAGGGAGGAGGATTCAAGGGAAGTGATGAAGAAGAATGGGACTCCTAAATCTCTAGAAGATGTGGAGTTTGACTTCTGTTCTCCAGCAGCGATGAAGTTTCCTGTGTGTGTGGTTGAGCTGAGGGGCTCTGTTGCTGTTGTGCATACAGAGAAAACATTTGAAAGGACTGTGCCTCAGTATGATGGGAACTGTATAGAGAGGTCAAAAGCTCATGAACAACTGCTGAGAAGAAATGGAGAAGAATATGTAAGCCCAAGTTGTAGCATTTTAATGTTGCAGGATGAAGCCATTGTGGGAACAGGGCAGCAAGAAATTGCTCTGGGACGTATAGCAAAAGATGGCACAGAGCTTACTAGTATTAAAACCGTTGAACAAACATCCGTTGAGGGCCAAGAAGTCAAGAGCAGAATTGAAAAGGGTGCAAATCCCAGTGGAGGGAAAAACTCAAAATATTTCAACCAGTACCAGAAGAACCTGAAACTTCCAGGTGCTGCAAGGTGACTCAGTCAAGTTCTGTATGTTGCAGTCATGATGATGCAGCTAATATAAAATTGCTTAGTGAAGGCACTAAGTCCCTTTCCATGCAAAAGAAGATGGTGATAACAGCTGTTAAGACTGAAACAAGTGGTCCGGCAGCAGCTAAAGAGTTAAACCCAGAGGTCAAGGCATCTTCAGAATCGGAGCCTGGTGTTGTGAAAGTCGACACTGAGAGTTCTGAGGATTCTGCTGATTGCAGTTCGGTTCCGGATGTTCCTGTGTGGATGCTAGAATCCAGCGAATCTACTTATGCTGACATCAACACAGTTTCAGTAACTTCTGTTGGACATTTCGTGAAGGATGATCATCGAGAGCCTTGTGTTGTGGGGTCTCCACTTCCAGAGCTGTACCAGTCTGTTCCGGTGGAGGTTCCTGCTTCTGTGGCGGTTGAGGTTTGGCGTCTCCACCCTGTTGCTGTGGGGAGCGACATCGCCCTTCAGAGACTCATCCGTAGGAGAAGGCGAAAGACGAAGAACACCATACCCAGTAGTCATCAACACGTCATCAAGGGACAGGAGAAGCAAAAGACTTATGGTCAACCAGTGAGTTGGGAAACAGTACCTCAAAGACATTGAGAGACACCAAGAGACGAAGGATAAAGCCAGAAAGACAGAAAAGAAGTGGTTGTGAAAAGAAACATAGAGACCACCAGGAAGAGACGTTGATGAGGACAGTGTGTTTATTGCAACCAAAGTTGTGTTTGAGCCATGAGTTATTGGACAGAGAAACACACATGTCAAATAAGGTGTCTGATGTAATTCATTTTACTGTTAAGGATTATGATGAAAGGGAAGGTAAAAAGTTCCATGATAACATACTGAAACCGTTCCATTATAAGAGTGACTTTGTATTCAGGGAAGACCTGATGGCGATATACTGTATCTTCAACTGTTCTTGGAAGAGACTGTTGGAGAAGACGCAAGGGTTTTTAGTTTAGAAGCATCTGTAAGGGAGGGTTATTAGGATGAGAAAGCAGTATTCAAGGAGAAATACTTGTTGTTAATACATCCTCCAGGAGACAGAATGCTAGGTTTTTTAATCCTCAAAATAGAGAAAAATTTGTTGGGTAAGTTAATGTAGGAAGAGGTAGAGGTAATGATATTGTATCACATTATATTGTATTGTGCTGTATTTAAAATGTTTTTCCTTTTTCAGGAATTATATTTGGTGTATTCAATGTTTTAACATTATTGATTGTATTGCTGATGTGCCCCATATTTACGCTGATTCTGTTTAATGGATTCGGTAAACATGACTGATGATTTGTATATAATTAGAGTAAATATGTATAATGGTGTAAAGTGTAAGTTTTATGTAATGTCTTCCATACGGAATTATTTTTAATTCACTCTGGACAGAGAGAATTAAAAATAATTTCGAGGAAGAAGAAGGTGTGTGATGAGGTGGTTATTTGTGTTATATTAAGTGGTCACGTTATGGACAGACCACAAAGGGTTGGCTGTGATAATGGAGGCAGTTCCCTCCTGGGGAATGTGTTGCCATGGTGATGGTGGCGGAGCCAACCAGAAGGCTAGCTCGGAATTCTTAGAGAGGGTCAGTGGGTGCCTGGCTGTTAAGCCAGAAGGTTAGGTTAGATTCTACTCTGAGGAGAGGAGTAGGAATCACGTTATTGAAACTGCAGAGAGAGCAGTTAGAGTTTTCCTGTCAGCGAAGCGAGAGTGTAGCTTCGGCTGGGGAATCTGTTTTGTGTAAAGCCTGAGGGCTAGATAGGGGCAAGAATGCCTGTATGTTTGAGATTGCTAGACGCTGGTCTAAGTAATAGCAATAGTTAAACATTGCAACTGTGTATTAGTTACAAATAGAACATTTGTAACCTTTTTAAGTCTTGTGCCTCTGTTGAAGTGAAACCTACTAAGCTCTTGAACCTCCAAGTGAGCACTGTTTAAATAAACTGTTGAAGTGCGTTGATGATAAATCCATCTCTTCTGGTGATTATTCATAACACAAGCCTGTAAAACACTTCAGTCCTAGCCCTGCACAGTAGTTTATATGGTGGCAGCGAAATACAAGTTAACGTCGAATCTCCACAAAGGGGACTGAAGACCACCACTGGATCCTCCACCAACAGGCTCTTTATCAGCAGGCCTCCATTGCTGCTACTGAGCGACCACCATCTTGGCTGCCTTCCTTCTTGTAAAGACAATGATCACTATCTTGGGTCCTGCTGCATCTAGTCATCTTGTTTTAAATTTTTATTTTTGTTTTTATTTTATTTTACTTTATTTTGTGTTTTATATTATTATTTTCACCCTCCCCTTCTTTTGTCTAAGTCTTGTTAAGTTTAAAATAATTCTCTAAAATTATTTACTTAAATAACTAATTTTATTTTGTTTAAATAAATAATTTTATTTATTATTTTATGTAATAATATATAATAATATAATGTTATATTACATTATAATGTAATATAATATAATGTATTATAACATCAATATATTGTATTACATTATAGTATAATTGTACTGTAATGTAATGTATTATTTTATAATAATATAATATGATATGTTGTTATATTATAATGTCAATATATTATAATATAATAATTATAATGTAGTATAAGATAGTTATGATATATTATATTATATTATAATATGAGTTTGCTATAACATATTGTATATACATTGATACAATATAATACTACTAATGATATTGTGATATTATAATTGTATATTTGTTTTACATGCAATATTACTAATGATATTGCGATATAATGTTATAGTGCAATGTGATGTGTAGTGCTGATATTGTGCTATGGAAGTAATGTAGTTTGTTGTATTTCCAGTTTGCTGCAAGCCATGCTATGGCAGTAATGTAGTTTGTTGTATTTCCAGTTTGCTGTAAGCCGCTCTGAGTCCCTTTCGAGGTTGAGAAGGGCGGGATATAAATATCGTGAAATAAGTAAATAAATAAATACAGCTGGCTCTGATTAGCTTCCAAGAGCAGATAGAGTCTGGTTCTTTTGGGTTATCTAAGACTCCTTTTTCAGACGACCAAATTTCTAGTCCTTGTTTCTCTAGCATCATACAATAATTTACTCATTCATGTGACTCACCCATCTACAAGCATAAATGAGCTGTCATCCTAATTTCTGGAGCTTCTTCTCCTACCACCTTGTTCCAGCTTTCAAGTTGACACCAATGAAAAGCAGCTATCACAGAAATCATCAATAAATGTTTTTTCTCACAGGCAGAAATAAATCAAATTATCATTTTTCTTTGTGTAGTTTTCAAAGATTATTTGCTATTTGGAACTTATTCTGTGGGGAAATATGCAATTTTGCACATATGTCTTCAGAGAAAACAGCATTTTCCACACATAATTGTTTTGTTTTATTTTATTTGCACAGAAAGTGCCTTTTTCTGTACAGAAAATCTGTTTTGTAATAAGTGTAAAGAGCACTTTGGGCAAAATGAGATCTGAGTTTCGAAGATTCTTGTCCATTTAAGAATATTCTGAACCTTAACAGATCTGGGGGGGTTTTAAAAACCATTTTCCTAATATTTTCAATTGGTCTTTTCATCCCTACCACTAGGGCAAAGGCATCACACTCAAGTAGTCTTGATCCACTTAGGCACATACTCTTCAACTTCATGGTATGGCATAACCACTGTACAGGCAGTCCCCGTGTTACAAACATCTGACTTATAAACAACTAACAGACACACGACTACTTTAAAGTTTGGTATAAAACCCAGAGCAGACAGAAAGCCAACAATCACTGATGGGGCCATGGGTTCAGATGC
The DNA here is from genome assembly GCA_030556195.1 of Anolis apletophallus. Lineage (NCBI taxonomy): Eukaryota > Metazoa > Chordata > Lepidosauria > Squamata > Anolidae > Anolis > Anolis apletophallus. The sequence continues at coordinate 165,761,534 of JARBWK010000003.1, read as the reverse complement.
TGGAATAATGAAATATCTGTGGTACACAAGCCATTTCCCAGTTTATTGTGCACAGATCTACCCCCAAATGAATTTATTTATTAGTTTAGGTACCCGCAATTGCTCAGGTTAGATATCTTAGAAGGATTAGCAGTACAAATAGTCATTATTTGGCTTTGGATTTTATGAATAGATCAATTAGAAAATGCATAATAATGTGGGAGCTCCCATCGTTTCAAGTCAGTCCCCCAAATCCTACCAGTATGTAACGTTGGCCATTTTGGATATGTGTATCAGGTTTTGTCCAGATTCATTGTCAGCTGGATTCAGAGTGCTCTTTGCATATGGGTGAACTATAACTCCCATTGTCCTCTGTCATTGCCCTCAAAATCTGCCAGTACTTAAAGTTGGTCATTTGGGGGGGGGGTGTCAAGTTTGGTCCAGATCCATCACTGGTAGGAATCACAGGGTTCTCTGTATGTGGAAGCCATCTTGAAAAATACATTCAAACATGATAGACAGACAGACAGACAAATATATTCTGACTTTTATTTTATACATAGATTTATTCAGAGTGCTTCCAGACAGCACCAAAATGTGTGTTTTAAAACTGAGGCAAAAAATTCTGGGACCTGACAGCAGGTCCACACACAGTTCCAGGAAATAGTCTCTCACCATCCTTACATCTTCATTTGAAGCAGATCAAGATGGAGCACAGGCAGGGGACATCCGGCAGAAGTTTTTTTAACTCTCTGTAATATCTTAATGCACACACAAGCAGATTTCTTATCTCTCTCGTCACCCAATTGTTAATTCATGCTTTGTTTAATATTATAAAGTTTAAAAGAAAGAGTTTCAGATAATTCGAATTGCTTTTCACTTGTGCTTCCCTTGAGTCACCATGGTTCCATGTTTTGACAGCCCAACCAGCTGATCTGCTGTACTGGCTTTTAAAAATCACATGTGCACAGGAGCAGACTGCAGAGATATGCAGTCATGTGAAGGTGTGCATTTTTTGAACAGAATCAGGTTTTAGCACACCTTTTAAAAATGTGCTTTTCAGCTCTTAACCCACACTGTCCTGAAGCATCATGTAGCCAACCTCCTTTTCTCCTGGTTACTTCTGGATTTTTAGCCATGTGTAGAAGGGCCCTCATATACCTTATACCATGCCTTTCTCCGAGTTTAGGATTCAACTTAACTTTCAACATAGATTAAAACACAATAAAAGCACTTTTCTGAGTCTCCTGGTAAATAAGACCCCTCTCTTTTACCCATAATACTCCATTCTCATGCAAGAGATTTGAAAACTATGTAGCAATTATTGCATATGTAAAGTATTGTTGTTGTTGTATGACTTTAATTCTCTATCAATTGATAACCCAAAGGATTTCTTGGCAAGACTTCTTCAAATGAGGTTTGGCATTACTTTCTTCTATAATCAAAAGAGTATGACTGGCCCAAAGTCCTCCAATGGGTTTTCATAGTCGAGCAGAGATTCAAATCATTTCCTAGAATTGTAGTCCAATACCCAAGTCACTGTACCACGATGGTATTGCTACAACATTAATGAAAAGTAAGCATAATAAATGTAAAAGCAGAAGTACTGTATATCCAAACTATCTGAACAGTTTGAATTAACCTCTGGGGAATATCTTTTGCCCTATCATAACATAAAACCTTAAGAAAATACACAACAAATTTTCTTCATGTCAGCTGCAACCTGGTTACATAAACATAAATCCCATAGACTCAAGCATAGGACTTCAGAAGAAACTTCTATGTGAAACAGGCAGATGATACAGAGAGGGAAAGTATACATTTAACAGATGCAGTGGGCAATCAAAAAGAAATCTATCTTCTACAGTGAAATATCATGTCTGGTAAAAAAGGAAAATTCCCTTCATTTTTTTAAACAGAAAAGCTGTTAAGGTCTATAAAAATATTTTGCACTTAAGCTTTTTATAATTTAAAGACTTTTCACTGGCTTTTTGGAAAGGCTCTGTACTATGAAAAATAGCTGGAGGGAATGATGTTGTACATGCTGTGCATAAACAAATTTGCCATCAAGCACAGACACATTTTATTTCCCCACGCACACAAGCACCATCACATCCGCTTTGATTGTGATGTTATGGATGCACTGGAATTATTGTTCTGGTTCTTATCTAGTTCTGCCTTTTTAGAGAGTTTCTGTGCTATGAAACAGACTTTTTGGAACCACCAGATATGGGACAGGCTGCCTGTAAACTACTATGAAATTTGGCAAGATGCAAAGCAAGATGAAAGGCCATATGTGAGCCCTGGGCTACAACAACACCCCTATTTCTTTTCTCTAAACTCATTTGAGGCATTTCCCCTAAAAACATATGTATTGTTTTGTTGTGTGCCTTTTATTTATTTATTTATTTCTAATGACCTTAAGGTGACCTTATCACAGGGTTTTCTTGGCAAGCTTTGTTCAAAAGGGATTTCTTTTTGCCTTCCATATGAGACTGAGGCTTCTTTCATAGTGCTCCTTTATCCCAGGATCTGATCTCAGATTATCTTGCAGTGCAGACTCATATAATCCAGTTCAAAGCAGATAATCTGGGATATAGGGCAGTGTAGAAGGGGCCTGGAAGTATGTGCTTTGTCCATGGTCAACCAGTGGATTTCTTTGGCTGAATAGGGACTTGAGTCATAGCCAACATTCAAACCACTAGACTATATCAGCTCAAATGTCACTTCTACTTGCAACAACAGAGGTACGTGGAGATGCCTAGACTAGCCATGGAAGGACCTAAATAAGCCGGGGGGGGGGGGGGGTATCACGTAATTGATCGCCCTTGGTCTAAACAGGACCAACTTGAATATATAGTGCAATGTCACATGAGGATTCTAGTGACTTGTGGTTTTCTCTAGATATCTATATACAATTTCATACATCTTGATATATACACACACACACACACACACACATACATATACCGTGTTTCCCCGAAAGTAAGACAGCGTCTTACTTTCTTTTGACCCCCAAAATCCCCACTACGGCTTACTTTCGGGGTATGGCTTACATTAGCCGACGGTACCCCGAAAGTAAGACGAAAGACTTACCTCGGGCGGCATGGCGTGGCTTCCTGGCTGGGCGAAGAGGCTCCCAGAGGGGCTCAAAGGGGCCGGAATCCTCCTCCTCTTCGTCCTCTTCCTCCCAGCAGCGCCGCCATCCATCCTCCTCCTCTTCCTCCCAGCAGCGCCATCTCCCTCTCGCCGGTTCCGCCCCTCCCTTATGTGAGGGGAGGGGCGGAGCCGCCCCTGCCGCTGGCCGGGGAGAGGAAGAAAGCGCCTGCGGAGTCCTGCCGGCACGGCGGCTCAGGCGTCTTTCCCCCCGCCGCCCGGCTTGCCGCGCTCCAAGCGGGAGCCGGGGCGGAGAAAGCGCCTGAGCCGCCCTGGGGGCGGGACTTCCGCCGGCGCCTTCTCCCTCTCGCCGCTGGCGAGAACCGGCAAAGAGGGAGAAGGGAAGACAGACAGGCGCAAAGGGCAGCCCTGTTGCCTGTCTGTCTTCCCTTCTCCGAAGAGGCTGCTGCAAAGAAACCGCGAGATCCTTGCAGCAGCCTCTTGGAAAAGGGAAGACAGGCAGGCGCAAGAGGGCAGCTCTGTTGCGCCTGCCTGTCTTCCCTTCTCCAAGAGCCAGCTGCAAGGGATCTCGCGGTTTCCTTGGCAGCCGGGTCTTCGGAGAAGGGGAAGGCAACAGGGCTGCCCTCTCTGCGCCTGTCTGTTTTCCCTTCTCCAGCCGGCTGCAAGGGGATCTCGCGGTTTCCTTGGCAGCCGGGTCTTGGAGAAGGAAGACAGACAGGCAACAGGGCTGCCCTCTCTGCGCCTGTCTGTTTTCCCTTCTCAAAGAGGCTGCTGCCAAGGAAACCGCGGATCTGCAGCCGGCTCTTTGGAGAAGGGAAAACAGACAGGCGCAGGGGCAGCCCTGTTGCCTGTCTGTCTTCCCTTCTCCGAGAAGCTGCCAAGAAACAAGATCCCTTGCAGCCGGCTCTTTGGAGAAGGGAAAACAGACAGGGCAGAGAGGGCAGCCCTGTTGCCTGTCTGTCTTCCCTTCTCCGAAGACCCGGCTGCCAAGGAAACCGCGAGATCCCCTTGCAGCCAGCTCTTTGGAGGGAGAAGACAGGCAGGCGCAAAGGGGAGCCCTCTTGCGCCCCTGTCTTCTCTTTTCTGAAGAGGCTGCTGCAAGGGGATCTCGCGGTTTCCTTTGCAGCAGCCTCTTCGGAGAAGGAAGACAGACAGGCAACAGGGCTGCCCGCTGCGCCTGTCTGTCTTCCCTTCTCCCTTTCGCCGGTTCCGCCAGCGGCGAGGGAGAAGGCGCCGGCGGAAGTCCCGCCCCAGGGGCGGCTCAGGCGCTTTTCTCCGCCGCCCGGCTCCCGTTTGGAGCGCGGGCAAGCCGGGCGGCGGGGAAAGACGCCTGAGCCGCCGTCCTCCCCCGGCGCTTTCTTAAGGGCGGCGGCTCCGCGCCCCTCCCTTCACATAAGGGAGGGGCGGATGGAGAGGGAGATGGCGCTGCTGGGAGGAAGAGGAGGAGATGGAAGGCGCCGCTGGGAGGAAGAGGACGAAGAGGAGGAGGATTCCGGGCCCCTTTTGAGCCTCTGGGAGCCTCTTCGCCCAGCCAGGAAGCCACGCCATGCCTGCCGCCCGAGTACGTCTTACTTTTCGGGGTACGGCTTATATAAGCCGACCCCTCTGACACCCCGATACGTCTTACAATCGGGGGTGTCATACTTTCGGGGAAACACGGTAGGAAGAGTCATCATGGAAAGACCGTCCCAAACAGAGAAACCTTACAACGCAGAGACACCAAACTTGCCAACAGAAATAGGCCTCAGACAAGGTACGTTTGTAGCAAAGAAACTTTCCCCCCCAAAACCTAAAAGGCCCCCAAAACAACGAGTTAAAAAACTACATTTCCCAGCATCCTCCGGGGCTGCCAACGACTCTCCCAGCCTCTACCTTCTGAGAACATGATTGGCTGCCAATAAGGGCGGATTTGCATAACTCCTGTACAGGCCAGCTAACATGAACATTCCGACCCATAATAAACTGTCAGAGGAGGATAAGGCAAAGGGCTGAGGCACAAACACAAACACCCAATTCACTTCCCACAGAAAATTTATACCCCTACAAATCACAGACCACACCCAAAATTGACAGTAAGGCTTCATTAACTTAATTTCCCTGACTAGGCCTCACTTAATGTAATGCTGCTTATGCTCTGAATTGGCAGTAAGGCTTCATTAACTTGATTCTCCTGACTACGCCTCAGCTCATTGGACATTGTGTATGGCCTGAATTGACAGTAAGGCTTCATTAACTTGCTGTTCCTGACTAGGCCTCAGCTCATGGGACATTGTGTATGGCCTGAATTTACAGTAACCTACCTTGGCACACAGAGCCCCTATGACCCACGCTATATTCTACTACAGCTTGGAGGAGGGTGGACCATGGATTATGGGACTCGAAGTACCTCCATGGATAATGGATTTGTACTACTTCAAAACCCATCATTCCCCACAGACCACTGTGTCCCAGAACCAAGACCGATAAAGACCAAACTTGGCAAACAATGCACCCCATGACCCACACTCCATCCGACTGCAGATTAGAGGAGGACACACCATGGATAATGGGATTTCAAGTACCTCCACTCATTTCCAAAGTACCCCACCCACACACGCATCAACCTCTACATCAACACAGCAGACGGAAAGACAAAAACATTGTATATCCACAAGCTATGCAGAACGCCAGCAACACTACACAACAACAACTCCACAGGACTCCAACATCCCACCCACCAAAACAACCCACAACAACACAGCCATGACCCCAACAACACCATAACTAACAACTCCAACCCTTACATACTCATATTTCCTCGCATCTCCAAAATAGGGCACAGCAACGCATGCCGGGTATAGCTAGTGTGTGTGTGTGTGTGTGTGTGTGTGTGTGTGTATATATATATATATATATATATATATATATATGATTAAGTTATGAATGCTGACAGTAAAAGCCTAGGCAAACTGAGCCTAGTGAATCACACTCAGAGAGCTATTGTTTTTGGGAAAAATTAACTGCACAGATTGAGAAATAAACCTTACAGATAATAACAATGAAGAACAAGAAATACATCAGAAACGGAGCCCTATACATACCAAATAACAAAGCTCTATAAACCAAGTTTAATTCACATTGGGGATGATAATGATATTACTAATACTTATTATTATTATTATTTATAGACTGCCCTAATGCCCCATGGGGACTTAGGATGGTTTCCAACATGTATGGCAAACATTCAATGCCAAAAAGGGGGGGGAATCAAACAAAATTACATCAGGACAAACTTGCTTTAAAATCAAACTAGGAAAAACAGTGCTCCAGATGTCATTGAAATGTAATTCCCAGCATTCTTTGCCATTAACAATGCTAGTCAGGGATAATGGTAGTTGCAATTCAATAGTCTTTGGAAGGCTATAATTTATCCACCCCTGTTGTAAAAGTCAAGGCTGTAGTATCTCTAAGGGCACTTCCACACAGAACTAAAATCTGCATTGAAATGGGTTTAAATAACTTGCTTTGACATGAGTTTCCATCCCCACACCCAAACAAAAACCCAGGCTTTCTGGGGATGGGCTACATGCCTTCCCAAAGCCCCCCCCCCCATTTTTCCTAAAAATTAAATAAAAGGTATCTGGTTGCCATAACATTCTTCCTGGCATGAAGAAATGACACCTGAGGAGATGGGAGGAGTGAAGAGGAAATTCCCTCCTGCCTCCCATTCGGTGTCCTCACGCATCATTTTTTTTAATGCCAGGAGGATGTGAGGAATGTTTGGGGGAGGGGGCGGACACCATTGGGCTTCAGGAGTTCAAAATGGGCGAGATGGCAATGGATACTCACTGCCAGGTAGTCCTGAGTCTCCACAGCCCCAATACCACATTAGACCCGGCCCTTTTAGGAATTAATTCTAATTAATTCAGGACAAACCAAGGAAAACTTGGTTTGTTCTGAATTAATTCATTTTTACCAAAGGCATTGTTTGGATGCCTCTAGTAAAGGCTGAGACAGGTCCCAGTTTTTGAGCCCCAAGTAACTACTCAGCCATCTTCCTCCTCATCCTCATTCAGGACATGAGCCCTGACAAAAGGAAGCTTGGGAATGCTACTTTTTGGATTACTGCACTACAGTATTAAGGAAGTTTGGCACCACTTAACTGCCATGGGTTTGTTCTATGGAATCATGGGAATTGTAGTTATTTTACAAAGTCTTGAGTTTTCTCTGTCAAAGAATGTTGGTGTATCACTAAACCAAGGGTCCTCAAACTAAGGCCCAAGGGCCAGATATGGCCCTCCAAGATCATTTACCCGGCCCTCGCTCAGGGTCAACCTAAGTCTGAAACAACTTGAAAGCACACAACAACAACAACAACCACAACCACAACAACAATCCTATCTAATCAGCCAAAAGCAGGCCCACACTTCCCATTGAAATACTAATGAGTTTATATTTGTTAAAATTGTTCTTAATTTTAATTATTGTATTGTTTTAAAGCGTTTTTGCACTATAAATAAGATATGTGCAGGGTGCATAGGAATTCATTCATGGGTTTTTTTTCAAATTATAATCCAGCCCTTCAACAGTTTGAGAGACTGTGTCCTGTTTAAAAAGTTTGAGGACCCCTGCACTAGACCATAGTCCTCAGATGTCCATAGCAGTGAGCCATGGTAGTAAGGAGTTGTGTCAAACTGCATTAATTCTACAGTGTAGATGCATCCCAAGTCCCATAATTCACCAGCTCTTGCTCAAGGATGATGTGGAATGTTAGCAACAACAACTGAAGATTCACAGGTTCTCAACCTGCTAGTGACCACGATGGCTGGAGATGCTGGAAGCTGCAGCCAATGGAGGACCAGTTTAGAGAAGAGTACACAAAGCTAATGAGCTCTGTTAAGACTAAAAGGTAATAATTACAAGCTGGCAAGTTATTTACATTATTCTTCAGATTAACTATAGTATCTTTTACATATCAGTCTGCAAAATATTCTAAATCTAATTACTGTTACATTGTCATACAATAAAGTCAGCATAAAAATGGATACCTAGGGCTCTTGTCCATTGGTTATTCTGACTAAATGGATACATAGTGGAATGATTTCCATCTCATTCCTGGAAGTAGCACTTCTTAATCATTTTCTTAGAAAGCTATCAGGAGAATCTCTGAAATAGAGTGCAATGAACAATATGAAAATAAGCAATATTCTCAGATGGCAAGATTTACAGATTTTACAATCAAATTGGCAGAGCACATCACATGGAAAGTTAAAACATGCAATAAAATTTAATATCTTTGCAGTAGGAACTGCAGGCTTTCCTTACCAAACTATTTTCTAGATTTGTCCTGGAAAATATGAAGAAAGAAGAAATACCGTTGGTTACATCCACAATGCTCCCTCTGAGCCAAGCATCCATGGTAGCTACGTACTAGGGCTGTTTATGTCCGGTTAGAAATTATTTGAAATCGTTATTTTTCGTATGTATTATTTTATTTCAATGTTTTTTTACCTTTCCGGGCGAACCCGGAAGTACAATTTCATTTTGGACCTTTGCGGCCGCCATTTTTCTAAAGGGCAAAAATTAGTTCGAATTACTTCTTGCCCTCCTTCCTCCTCAGGATGTTCTTGGTGCGGCTATTGCTGCTGCTGCTGCTGCCTCTGCAGAGGGGGGGAGGGAGGGAGGGAGTGGGAGAGGGAAGGAGGAAAGAAAGAAGGATGAAAGGGAAGGAGGGAGGGAGAAGGAAGAAGGGAAGGGAGGGAGGATGAGAAGGAGGAAGGAAAGAGAAGGGAGGAAGCATAGGGCGGGCCAGTCCCAGCTGCGCCAGCGGCATGGAGGGAAGGGGCATGGCCATTGGAGGCCCCGCTCCTCGCGCTCCTTGCGCTCCTCACCCTCCTCAGGGGGGCCCGCCGCTGCCCTCGCTCTCCCCCTCGGCAACGGTGGACATGGGAGCAAGGGGAAGGGGCGCTGCAAGAACTCTGCCGCCGGGCGCTAGGCCCCGCTCCTCGCAAGGAGCGCAAGGAGCGGGGCCTCCAATCGCCGTGCCCCTTCCCTCCATGCCGCCGCTGCCGCCGGGACTGGCCCGCCCTATGCTTCCTCCCTTCTGTTTCCTTCCTCCTTCTCATCCTCCCCTCCTTCCCTTCTTCCTTCTCCCTCCCTCCTTCCCTTTCCTCCTTCTTTCTTTCCTCCTTCCCTCTCTCCCTCCCTCCCTCTCTTTCTCCTCCCTCCCTCCTTTCCTTTCCTTCCACTCTTTCCTCTTTTCTTCCCTTCCCCTCCACCCTTTCATCTTTCCTTCCTCCCTCCTTCCCTCTCTCTCTTTCTCCTGCCTCCTTTCGTTTCCTTCCACTCTTTCCTCTTTTCTTCCCTTCCCTTCCCTTCCACCCTTTCATCTTTCCTCCCTCCCTCCTTCCCCCTCTCTCTTTCTCCTCCCTCCCTCCCTCCCTCCCTTTCCTTCCACTCTGTCCTCTTTTCTTCCTTCCTTCTTTCCTCCCTCCCTCCTACCCCCCTCTCTTTCTCCTTCCTTCCTTCCTTCCACCCACCCACCCATCCACCCACCCTTTCGTCCTTCCTCCCTCCCTCCTTCCCCCCTCTCTTTCTCCTTCCTTCCTTCCTTCCTTCCACCCACCCACCCATCCATCCACCCACCCTTTCGTCCTTCCTTTCAACTGTTCTCCCTCCCTCCTTGCCCCTCTCTCTTTCACCTTCCTTCCTTTCCTGCCACCCTTTTATCTTTTCTTCCTTCTCCCTTTCCCTCCTCTCTTCCCTCCCTTTCCTCCCTGCATTCCCTTCCATCCTTCTCTTCTTCCCCTCCTTCCTTCCTTCTACTTTTCTTTCCTCCTTTCGTCCTGGAGGATGTTTAACTGGGAGAAGAGAAGATAGAGAAGGAAGGTGAGAAACATGTTGGACTGGATGGATTTAAGTATTTTCAGTTGGTCATGGGGGTTCTGTGTGGGAAGTTTGCCCCAATTCTGTCTTTGATGTGGTTCAGAATGCTCTTTGACTGTAGGTGAACTATAAATCCCAGAAACTGCAACTCTCAAATGTCAAGGCCTATTTCCCCCAAACTTCATCTGTGTTCATATTTGGGCATATGGAATATTCATGCCAAGTTTGGTCCAGATCCAACATTGTTTGAGTCCACAGTGCTCTCTGGATGTAGGTGAACTACAACTCCCAAACTCAAGGTCAATGCCCGCCAAATCCTTCTAGTGTTTTCTGTTGTTCATGGCAGTCCTGTGTGAGATGTTTGGTTTAGTTGCATCATTGGTGGAGTTCAGAATGATCTTTGATTGCAGGTGAACTATAACTCCCAGCAACTACAACTCTCAAATGACAAAATCAATTTTTGACTGATGGTCCCTCCTTGGGTTAGTAGGTGTCTTGTGGCCAAATTTGGCAGCAATTTGTCAAGTGGTTTTTGAGTTATGTTAATCCCACAAATGAACATTACATTTAGAGAGAGAGAGAGAGAGAATGTTATAATATTATTTAATACTTATCTGATATTAGGTATTAAGTAATATATATTCAATATTATTTATTCCTATTTAATAGTGTGTATGTGTGTGTGTGTGTATATATATATATATATATATATATATAGAGAGAGAGAGAGAGAGAGAGATTTATTATTATTTAATACCAATTTATATTAATACCAGGTATATCTTTATAAAAATAATATTATTTATATATTATAATTTATAATATAATATAATTATTATTAGTGCTGGCTATATAATATAATGGATTACCCAGTGACACAGTGGGTTAAACTGCTGAACTGCTGAACTTGCTGACTGAAAGGTCGGTGGTTCAAATCCGGGCAGCGGGGAGAGCTCCTGCTGTTTGCCCTAGCTCATACCAACCCAGCAGTTTGGAAACATGCCAATGTGAGTAGATCAATAGGTACTGCACCGGCGGGAAGGTAACGGCACTCAATGCAGTCATGCTGGCCACATGGCCTTGGAGGTGTCTATGGGCAGCGCCGGCTCTTCAGCTTACGAATGGCCTTGGAGGTGTCTGGCTCTTTGGCTTACAAATAGAGGTGAGCTGTGCAGGCAAACAGGCCAAATGGCCTTCTAGGTGACTATGGGCAGCGCCGGCTCTTTGGCTTACGAATAGAGGTGAGCTGACATAAACCAAAAAAGGATTAAATACACACATAGAATGAAGTTAGGGAGAACTGACAGGAAGGAAAAGTAGAAGGAAGGAGAGAAGAAGGCAAGGACAGAAAGAGATAACGTAAATTGCTTTGCCCATTTTAGAACTAATTAAGAATTTCGTTATTAAATACGTTTCAATTAAGAATTTTTTTGAAAAAATTGTATTTCTATTACTAATAAAAAAATACCCCCCCCCCCTTGTAGTTTAGAATCAAATTTTTTATAGCTCAAACACCCCTAATACGTACATATCCAGGAGATAGGGTTAGTATTTCTAGGATCAAGACTCATGTATAAGTCAATTTCATGTATAATTTGAGGGCAGGTACTGGGAACAGAAATATAGATTTTGATATAGTAGCCACTACAGAAGTTGAGGGTCATTCCATGGAGAGGGGAGAGTACTAATGCTGCCTTAGGGGACCAGCAGTCTATTCTGTTTGGAATTAGCAAATGGATTTATGGTAAGTACAAGAATGTAGTGTCAGTGCCTTTTTCTTTAGAAATTAAGACTGTAGCCAGTGTGAGCTGTTCTAGAAATAACTGCTGCAACAGCAGTGTAATAGCATTAAAAGATATATATTACTAAATCAATAATACATCCATATAGTAAAAAGTAATTCTATATCATTATACAGTTATCTTGAATAATTCAGTTTATGACCAATGCCAGCTCTCAAGTCTCCTTATCAAAACTTTATGTTTGTCTGTGCATTTTTAAAGATCTTACAACACAACCCCATACATGTATATTGAATGTAATGGGCACAGTTAGCTGCTTTCCAGGTAAATGAGGATACAATAGCAGACCTAGAGCTTGTAACCATTTTCGAGATGTTTGCAATATTTCCCACATGAATTATTGCATAGTAATTGCTGTTTTTGCAGCCATTTTCAGAAGTAAAGAACACATACTTTGAATTTAATTGCTGCAATTTATACCTCATAACCAAGTAATGCTTGGTTATAATCTTAGTAAAATAATGGTAATTGTCTATGAAACTGAAGGATTTAGCAATTAGATCATTATTCTGTATAAGATTTAAATGTCTCAGAGGAGGAGAATTATTGGCATTATCTTTTCATTTCCTATTGAGATTTAATGGTGGAATGAGTATAATAAAGTTAATCAAATATAATGGATGCATAATTTTCTGCATTATGCTCTGTTGGGTCTACTGTTTACATTTCCATTCTGACAAGAGACAAGGCTAGTAGTATAATGAAGTCTACAAAGACTGCTGCAGTAAAGTGTTGGCAAAATCTACATAGTTAATATTTTGTTAGAATAATATTTATTCAAGACACAATTTCCCATTTTTGTGTGCAAACATACTCATATCTAGTTGTTTAAAGCCAGCAAGGGAACAATGGTAGAACTGAACTCACACCGTGTGTGTGTGTGTGTGTGTCAGGAGTGACTTGAGAACTGAAAGCTGCTTCTGGTGTGAAAGAATTGGCCGTCTGCAAGGACATTGCCCAGTGGATGCCCAGATGTTTTATGTTTTACCATCCGTGTGGGAGGCTTCTCTCATGTCCCCACAGAGCTGGAGCTGACAGAGGGAGTTCAGCCCACTCTTTCCTAATTCGAACTGCTGGCCTGTTGTCAGCAGTCCTGCCGGCACAAGCATTTAACCTATTGTGCCACCAGGGGCTCCACCAAAATACCACAGAGATATCAAATCCCATCTGATCTTGGAAGGTAAGCAAGATCAGCTCTGGTTAATATTTGAATTGGAGTCAAGCAATGAATACCAGGTCCTGCAGAATCTACTTCAAAGGGAGGAATTGGAGGGAAAAAAACCCAAAACAAACAAACCACTCCACCCCCACCCCCCAAATCTCTTCCTTGCTTAAGAAAAACCTATTAGAATTATGGTGTCACCATAAGGCAGGCACATACAAACAACACAGTTTCTTCCCCAAACCAATTATCTGAAATATACAAGAACATCCAGGCCTTAAGGTTAGGTGTGTAAGAGATAAAAGATCTGATGCTGGTTCTGATGCTGATATATGTGAAAGTCCAGGTTCTGTAAGTCCCCTTCAGGGTGAGAAGAGTTGGATATCAATATAATAATATAATAGATATAATAAATAAATCTATCTATCTACATAATAAAAGAGAAAAAGATGTATGTATGTATGTGGAGGAAGTGTCCACTTACACAGACAGCCTCAGGCCTCCACAAGCAGGCTATAATTTCAAGTGCAGAGAAGCCTCCAAAGGCACTCCCTCATCTGACATTGCAGGTTACAGTGAGCGTCATTAACATGTAGCCCAAACACTGCCAATGTCCTCCCCAAACACTACGGCTCACCACCCAAGTAATGATTTTATTCGGGGAGACTTCCATCCTACATTTGATGTGTTCCCTCTACCCCAGGCAGGCATCCCAGCGTTCCTTGTGTGGAATTTGCATGAGCCCGCCTACTGCCTCTCCCTTAACCCTTTCCTATGGCACACAGCAAACAGAGGAATTCATCAGCAACTGAACAGACTGGAAGGGTTTGGGAGACTGACACAATAGGCATACAAAGCACACTGAACCCTACAACGCATGTCCTGGTGTGGTTTGGGGGAGATGGACCACGGATTATGGAAGTTGTAGTACTTTCAAACACTTTGGTTCCCACAGACCACTGTGGCCACCAAAAAGGGCCAATACAGACCACACTTGGCACACACAGCCCCCATGACCCACTCTACATCCTGGTGCAGTTTGGCGGAGGGCGGGCCCGGGATGATGAGACTTGAACTACCTCTACTCACTTCCCAAGACCACTGCAACCCTCTTCCAATTTCTGATCGAGACTAAACTTGGCACACATAACCCCCATTACTGCCTTCACGTCCTGGTGAGGTTCAGGGGAGGACGGACAATGGATGATGGGATTTGTAGTATTTCCACACCCCTCTATTCCCACAGACCACTGCGGCCCCCAACAAACACCGATAAAGACCACATTTGGCATGCAGAGCCCCAGTTACCCACTCTACATCCTACTGCAGTTTGGAGGAGGGCAGACCATGGATGATGGGCCTTGCAGTACCTTCCCTCACTTTCCAAAACTGCTGCAAACCTAATCCAATGACTGATCAAGACCAAACCTGGCACACAGAACCTTCATGACCCACTCTACATCCTGGTGCAGTTTTGTGTGAGACGGACCACAGATGATGGGACTTGAAGTACCTTCACTCACTTCCTAAAAACAACGCAACCCTCATCCATTCACCAATACAGACCACACTTGGCACACAGAGCCCCCATGAACCAATCTACATCCTACTGCAATTTTGAGGAGGGCAGACCACAGATGATGGGACTTGCAGTACCTTCAGTTATTTCATGATACCACTGCAACTCCCAATAATGATGGATCAAGACCAAACTTGGCACAGAAAGCCCCCATGACTCACTCTACATCCTGCTGCAGTTTGAAGGAGGGTGGACTACAGATGATGGGACTTGCAGTACGTTCAGTAATTTCATTATACCACTGCAACTCCCAATAATGATGGATCAAGGCCAAACTTGGCACACAGAGCCCCCATGACCCACTCTACATCCTGCTGCACTTTGGATGAGGGCACACCATGGACGATGGGACTCGCAGTGCCTTTACTAACTTCCTGACACCACTGCGAGCCACATAAATAATTGCTACGGACCAACTAATACGTTTCTCAAATAACCCGGGCACTGCCGGGTCCCAAAGCTAGTAAATAATAAATATGAATTTGGACCATGATACAATGATCCAGATGACTTCTAACAGATCAGGTGGGGTTTAATGTCCACAAACTTTGTTTCAGGCACAAATCATTAAAATAAATTGTGTAGCCTATAATATGATCATCAGGTTATGTGAATAAAGTGTCTATGATACATAAATGAATTTCATATCTAGATCTCTCTGAAACATCAAATTGTGTATGTATGCAAACATGCCAAATTTAAACAAAAACACTTCTGGTTCCAAGCATTTTGGATAAGGGATACTGACGCAATAAAGAAACAGCATAGCTATAGTATTCCTCTCACTTAAAGAGTCTGAGGCTGAATCTACCCTTCCCCATTTCAAAGCAGATTATCTGGGATCAGACATGGAAGTATATGGCAGTTTAGAAGGAGTCTGACTATCAGTCTAACCCCCAAAGGGTTTGCAACAAGCACACTATATTTAAATCATGAATCATCATTGCAACAGCCACAACAAAGGTAGTACAACCAGGTTGTGGTGATACAAGCCGATTCAGAATAGTCTTTTACCATTAGGTCAGAGTATCAATTCATCATTTAATCATTTTGTCATTCACTTGCTGCATTGGAATACCAGAGGAAACTTGCAAGTAAGGCTGGATCTACACTGCCATATAATCAGTTTCTGATCCCAGATTATCTGCTTTGAACTGGATTATATGGCAGTATAGACTCATACTTACTTACTTACTTAGGCGATCCCTTGTAGCCTTGAGGCTGATGGTCCTCCAAGTGCAGTATCTTGACAGTGGGTACATAGGTAGATTTATATAATCCAGTTCAAAGAAGATAATCTGGGATCAGATACTGGGTTATATAGCAGTGTAGATCCAGCCTAAAACAATAAATTTAGTTGGTTAGTATTCTAGGTGCTCAGTCTTTTGCTGGAATTCCATGGCAACATTAAGCCATGGCTGTGGCTGCAGACATTTATTTCTATACACATCACTTCTTTGTTGATATATAATTAGTTTATGTAATAATCAGAAGACTCAAACACTTAAAAATCAACTAATTTGCCAGTGAGTTTTAAAATGGTGGTGTGCTTAAATGAGATGTTTCAAAGCTCTTATTCTGTCAACAAGCCCAAAGAAGAGAGCCAAAGTCATTTCTAAGTGGAAAAGTATGCCAAATAAATAAATCCCTTCTGCTTTTGGATAACGACAGTATTTAGATTTTTGAATCACCAGCCTTCCCCACTCCCCACCCAGTATCTTCAAAGTTAATTGTTTTAAATGTAACCATTTTTCCCAAATGATCTCCTTTCACGAATCATATGTATCCTTAGGGCACAATTTCCTTGTCTGTCAAAAGGGTGGTAATTTATTTACTTTCTCTCTCAAAAAAAACACACACCAGAAGATTGAGCCTGGCAGATAAGAAGAGATTAATGGCTCTATTTTTACTTGTAAATGTCTATAGAATATTTGCCATACATTACTGTGGGGCAACTACATAAAACAAGAGTATTGGGTTTTTTATTACTGATCCCAGCATATCCTAGAGCTGGAAAAATGTTGGCCTTAGAGATGTTTTGGACTACAGATCTTGTAATAATTGACTACTGAAATGCTGCCTGGAGCTTTTGAGAATCAAAAAACTAAAAGTCCCCTACCCATGTCATTAATCTTATCATTTTAATGTAAAAATGATCTGATACCATCCTTCTCCTTTCTTCATAGTAGATCTTTTGATATGAAGAAACTCATATTGGAATATATTATAGTCACATCAGTTAATAGATCAATATTAGCCAGTATTACAATAGCCCCTTGGTATATTGTAGTATAGAATGCTACAATTATGACAATAATGTCACTACTATCATGATTAATGAGAGATTATGAATACAGTGGAATAAATCTAGGCAAATGTGCCATATCACAATAACCACACAGTTATTGTTGTGACACAATTGAATAACTGGTATAAAATATTAAGCTTCTAGTTGGCAGATTGTGGAACCACAAAGAACAATACCCACGAAGGGTTGATTAATGAATCACAAATTCGAATAAAGTATCAAATATATCTATTTTCAATATTGTACTGCATATGAAATCACAGAAAAGCTTGCATGACCCAAATAGGCATCAAATACATAACCCAAAGGGCATCAAAAGCATATCCCACGTAGGGGTTAAATCAACACAATAATTAGATATCCCACGCAGGGGTTAAATCAACACAATATACATCAGAATAAATTTGTCAATAGATATTATAGCTCATAATCATGAGTCCATAAAGAGTTCCAAGCCCCCAATGGGGAAGGAAAGTAATGGGACGCAGAGGAGTGAATTGGTACTCATCCAGGTACTTCGAGGCAGCGCTGGAAATTATCGGGGACGGGGCCAGACCTGTCCTCCACCCTCAGGATGAGCTGAGTGTCATCAGCGTACTGGTGACACTCAAGCCCAAAACTCCGCACCAGCGGTGCAAGCGGCTGCAGGGAGTGACTGGCCACCTGGGGACCCCCACAAACTAATGGGGAACCCTCAGAGACCACTCCACCCCTCCTCACACGCTGGGACCGCTGGTGGAGGAAGGAGGTCAGCCATTTAAGGGCTGTCCCCCTCACTCCAGCCATGGCCAGGCGGTGGATCAAAAGATTGTGGTCGACCGTGTCAAACGCTGCTGTGAGGTCCAATAACACGAGCAGTGCAGACCCGCCTTGGTCGAGCTGGCAGCGGAGTTGGTCTGTGATGGAGACCAGGACCGTCTCCGTCCCATGCCCCGAACGGAAGCCAGACTGGAAGGGGTCTAGCCATGTTGCATCATCTAAGAAGGACTGCAACTGCTCCATTACTGCCCTCTCAACTACCTTCCCCAGGTACGAAAGATTCGACACTGGTCGGTAGTTGGAGGGAACAGCCGGATCTAAAGACAGTTTCTTCAGTAATGGAGCTACCACCGCCTCTTTTAAGCACTCTGGAAAGACTCCTTGCTCAAGAGAGCTGTTTACGATATTCAACAGAGGCCCACGTAACCCCTCCAGGCAAGATCTAACAAGCCAGGAGGGGCACGGGTCGAGGGAGCAGGTGGTAGGTCTGGTTGCAGCCACAATCTTATCAACAGCATCTGCGTCCAGTGGCGAAACCGGTCGAGGTGGGCCGGCGGAGAGGCCACGGGTCTCGAGTTCCCTTACTGTATCAACCGTGGCTGGGAGATCCCGGCGGAGGCTCAGTATCTTGTCTGCAAAAAAGCTCTGAAAAGCACTGGCAGTAAGGGCCTGATCACTGTTTTTTGGGACAGTAGAGACCGTCGTCAAGACAGAATTACTTTGAACAATTGAGCCGGGCGTGAGCTGGCAGACGCTATCGAGGCGCAGAAGTAGGCGCTTTTGGCCACCTTGACAGCACGCTCATAAGCATCCCTCCCTGAAATGCATGCTTCCCTCCCTGAAATAAACCATGGAGCCAGATGGATAGGTGGTGATTATAACCTTATTCATAATGATCTCATACAATACTGGTGATGACCTCAGCAGACTTCTGATTTAATTTGTTTGTGTTGAGAAAGGTCCTGCTGATCACAATTTAGAAGTTTGGTAATACAATAACAATAATGTTGAAAACTATTGTAATTAACAGAAAAAATATTGACCTTGAATGTTTTATTCCCCACTTTCCCATTCTCCAAGATAAAGATTTTGTTTTTCAGTGGCCAAGCTACATAAGATCCCCATTCACCCAGGGGGACTGCAGAACATTTTTTTTATTGACTTCATTTTAAGATCTGCCATGTCAGTATAAATGGGCATGTTAAACAGTTTATCCCTCTGGCTACTCACATATTTTCATGCCCTCCTTAGAAATAAACTTCCCATTTTGCAAAACCTTGCTGAAGCTGCTTAGCATTTTGATGAAAAGAGCTCCTGGAAGCCCTTTGGGGGCCAATGTTTCAATCACCGTGGAAAAGCCGAAAGCATAATGATTCATAACATCTCACATGCACACCTTGTATTGTAGAGCACTAGTATAGCATTCACATGTTTCTATTGCATATTAGCAAAGTTCATTGTTTGGATTAACATAATCTACCTATTACCAAGTCAGATCCTGCATGTTTTTAGGCAAAGGTCTTCCTCAACCTTAGACAACACAGGTATTGAAACTGGAACTTTTTGTATGCTAAGCATTCTCCACACTAAAATATGGAGCTATTCCATAGCATGCATTTTTAAAAATTCCAACCCAAATCTTGCTGATAAATTAACATACATTTTATTTATTAGATTTATTAGTACATTGGTCCTATTATTGGGCAGACCCTCTAAATTATCCTGATGACTTCAGGTTTGGTAGAGATCTCATATTACGAGTGTTAGGGAAAGATTTGACATCCAAAGTATTTGGAGTTTGTTGACTTTAACTTATAGCAATTCTATGAATGAGAGACATAGAAGTCACAATATCCTCTACACTACAGCCCTGCTTCCCTAATTTAGTCCATGCTATCTTTCTCTTTTCCTACTGTGTTCTACCTTACCAACTTTTTTGTCTTTTCTAGCAAGTCATGTCTTCTCATCAATTCACATCAACAGGATCACTTTTCTGGGGACCTACACATTACATTTCACATAAGTGACCCTATCAATCCTCAAACTAAGCAGGTCTTGGTAGTAGCCAACTCCGTCCTTAGAGGAATGGAAGCTGTCATTTCCAGACCAGATGGGTTGGCTTGAGAAATATTCTGCCTACTGGGGGCAAAAATATACCACATTTTTCACCAGGCTCCTCAAGCCCCATCACCATTCCCCCTCATGTTGATTCATGTAGGAACCAATGATACTGCTAGACATACTTTTCAAAAGATCATAAATGATTTTCGAGCTCTCGGAACAAAGCTAAAACAATGTAATGTACAGGTGGTCTTTTCATCCCTCCTCCTGGTTGTAAGACATGGCCCTACAAGGGCTAGAAAAATAGTACAGGTCAATAACTGGTTTAGAAAATGGTGTCAGGAGGAACGCTTTGGCTTCCTTGACCATGGCCTGCTTTTCCAGGAGGATGGCCTACCGACAAGGAATGGGGTGCATCTCACACAAGTAGGAAAACACCCTTTTGCTCACAGACTCGCAAACCTCATTAGGCACATTTTAAACTAGGTCCAACGGGGAGAGGGGGACAACAGCCTTGTGAACAGTACTTTACCCACAATATCAGGGAACCGCCAGAAGGCTAAACTGAGGGCTGCACAAACACAACGAGGACCAAGTACCACAAGCACAATAAACAGCTCAGGGGAAGATCTCAGGGGCTCACATGTCTTTACACTAATGCACAGAGCATGTGAAATAAGCAAGATGAACTCCATCTTTTAGCACAACACCACAAATATGATGTCATAGGCATCACTGAAACCTGGTGGGATGACTCATATCACTGGAATGTAGACATCGAGGGCTATAACCTCTTTCACAGAAACCGAACAAAGGTAAGAGGAGGCGGAGTAGTCTTATATGTCAAAAATTGTTACGCTGCAGAAGAGATGCAAGACAGCAATCTAGGAAACCAGCTTGAAAGCATCTGGATAAGAATCAAGGGAACTGGGACTCAAAAAGATCTAATTGTAGGAGTCTACTACAGACCTCCAAGCCAGGATGAAGGGCTTGATGAAGTCTTCTGTCAACAGTTGACCAAACAGGCACAAAGAAGAGATATAGTAGTCATGGGTGGTTTCAACTATCCTAATATTTGGTGGAAAACAAACTCGGCCAAGAGTACAAAGTCCAACAAATTCCTCACTTGCCGCGCAGACAATTTCATGGTCCAGAAGGTAGAAGAGGCAACAAGGGGGATCTGCTACTCTTGATCTCATCCTAACAAATGCAGAGGACCTGATCGATGCGGTTGAAGTGGTCGGATCCTTAGGGGCAAGTAACCATGTGGTCCTCCACTTTGAGGTACAAAGAAAGGCCGAAACTAAGACAAGTCAAACTCACATTTTGGACTTTAGGAGAGCTGACTTCCGAAAAATGAAGGAAATACTGAGCAGCATTCCGTGGACACAGATACTAAAAGACAAGGGAGTTACAGATGGATAGGAGTTTTTCAAGATTTAAATACTCAAGGAGCAATTACAAACAGTGCCAACAAAGAGAAAAAATAGGACAAATGCCAGAATGGATGTCCAAAGAACTTCTAACTGTGCTAAGACTCAAAAGAGACATGCACAAGAAGTGGAAAAAGGGAGAAATCACCAAAGAAGAATTCAAACAAATAGCCAACTCCTGTAGGGAAAAGGCCTGTAAAGCTAAAGCACAAAAAGAGCCCAAGCTTGCCAGGGACATTAAAAACAATAAAAAGGGGTTATTTTTATGTCAGTAGAAAAAGGAAGAACAAGGAGGTGATAGGGGCTCTTTGAGGAGAAGATGGGGCAATGCTGAAAGGGGATAGGAAGAAGGCAGAATTAGTTAATGCCTTCTTTGCCTCAGTCTTCTCACAAAAAGAAAATCATCTTCAACCTCAGCAAGATGGAGAGAATGGGGGATTAGAGGACATCCAATCCCAAATTGGGAAACAAATCATCCAGAAATACCTGGCCGGTCTAAATGAGTTCAACTCCCCAGGGCCAGACCAACTACACCCAAGAGTATTGAAAGAACTAGCGGATGTCATCTCGGAACCATTGGCAATAATCTTTGAGAGTTCTTGGAGAATGGGAGAAGTCCTACCAGATTGGAGGAGGGCCAATGTGGTCCCAATGTTCAAGAAGGGAAAAAAGAATGGCCCAAACAATTACCGTCCGGTCAGCCTCACGTTGATACCAGGCAAGATTCTGGAAAAGATTGTTAAGGAAGTGGTCTGCAAATACTTAGAAACAAATGCGGTCATTGCTAATGGTCAACATGGATTTATCAATAACAAGTCATGCCAGACTAATCGATCTCTTTTTTCGATAGAGTTACAGGCTGGGCAGATGCAGGGAATGCCATATCTGGATTTCAGTAAGGCTTTCGACAAGGTCCTCCATGACCTTTTGGCAAACAAACTAGTCAAATGTGGGCTATGCAAAACTATGATTAGGTGGATCTGTAATTGGTTAAGTGGATGAACCCAGAGGGTGCTCACTAATGCTTCCTCTTCATCCTGGAAAGTAGTGATGAGCGGAGTGCCACAGGGTTCCGTCCTGGGCCCAGTATTGTTCATCATCTTTATTAATGACTTAGATGACGAAGGCATGATCATCAAGTTTGCAGATGACACCATATTGGGAGGGATAGCCAATACTCCAGAGGACAGGATCAGAATTCAAAACGATCTTGAGAGATAAGAGAGATGGGCCAAAATTAATAAAATGAAGTTCAAAAGTGACAAATGCAAGATATTCCACAGGCAGAAAAAAATGAAATGCAAAGATACAGAATGGGGGACGCGTGGCTCGAGAGAAGTATGTGTGAAAAAGATCTTGGGGTCCTTGTGGACAACAAGTTAAACATGAGCCAACAATGTGATGTGGTGGCAAAAACAGCCAATGAGATTGTGACCTGCATCAATAGGAGTATAGTGTCTAGGTCCAGGAAAGTCATGCTACCCCTCTATTCTGCTTTGGTTAGTCCACACTTGGAATATTGTGTCCAATTAGAGGGACCACAATTGAAGAGAGATATTGACAAGCTGGAATGTGTCCAGAAGAGGGTGACTAAAATGATCAAGGGTCTGGAGAACAATCCCCTATGAGGAGCGGCTTAAAGAGCTGGACATGTTTAGCCCGAAGAAAAGAAGGCTGTGAGGAGACTTTATAACAATGTATAAATATGTGAGGGGAGGTCATAGGGAAAAGGGAGCAAGCTTGTTTTCTGCTGTCCTGGAGACTAGGATGTGGAACAATGACTTCAAACTACAAGAAAGGAGATTCCACCTGAACATTAGGAAAAACTTCCTAACTGTGAGAGCCATTCAGCAGTGGAATTCTCTGCCCCGGAGTGTGGTGGAGGCTCCTTCTTCTTGGCAGGGGGCTGAACTGGATGGCCCATGCAGTCTCTTCCAACTCTATGATTCTATGATTCTATGACCAAAGTAAAACAGTCTCAATATAGTAATCTTTGATTCTATGACTTAGTTTTTCCTGTCTTCTTAGCAGCCTATGGTATCCATAGAACTTTTCCCTAGTACAACATTTCAAATGAATTGATTTTCACCCTGTCACCTTTCTTCACTGTTCAGCTTTCACAACTTTAGGTGTGTGTGCATGCACATACTCACAGGCACTATCTATAAATATAGTAGCCTCAGTATGTGTATAGGATGTTTATGCATCAAGAATACAATGTTTCAAAAAGATATATACAGATGTGGCCTGCAGAAGTTCCATCTGAAAGAATGGTTAAACTGTATTTTCTCTAAAATGGTTTAGAATTTAATATTTAGAGGCATAATACATTGTTTTGAAAAGGTAAGCTGAGATTTCTATAATGTCTCCCTGAAAGAAAATCTATATTTCAACTGCAGAACAAACTGTTTTGGAGCTGGCCGCCGCCTTCTTCTATTTCTAAATGCCCAAAATGTTGTCCACACAGAAGCTGAATCTGCACATATTGTGAGTTATTTATATGACGTCCAAAGGTTTTCTTTGTGAGGATTAATTGGTTATGAGAACTCTCCATTTACAAGAAAATATGCCCTCATTATTCATACATTTTTCTGCTGATAGTTTGTACTGTTTTTTTCCTGACTGTGAATGTTGTATATATTGCATTAAAGCACAATAATTATTCAACACAGGCTGCATCCAGTGAGGATGTCTCCTAACAATATTTTAGATCAGATTGATTCTGTCAGCCCCGGAGGCATCTGGCCTTCCCTCAATCAATCACTGTCTCATCATTTGTTTATATGAATGACTCTTTCTGTCCTTTTCTCTTGTCACCCACCTTCTCTTCTTCTGTCTGCAGAAAAAAATCATAGTTGAATAATGGGCTTTAAAACAGATATACAAAACAATTATCTAATGGAAGAGACTAGCAGAAATGAGAACATTGCAGAGAGGACAGGGCTGTCTAAATCTTTGCCTGATAAATCAAAAGAAATGAAATGAAATTAGCAGGATTAAATGAAATTTGAAATTCTATACAAAAAGTACACCATTAGACTAAAATGTTTTCTATATGGATGCTGCAAGATGGAAACAATCCCATGTATGTTGGGATATAATTTTTTTCCTCATTGACCCAGGAGTCTTAACAGACCACTGATGGAACATGAGTCAATCAATTAAAAAATGTTTACAGAAAAAGGGAGTACCAGCTTTTCATTTCTAAAGTGTTTCTAAAGTATCATTAATAAAAATTTTGTTACTATAACAAGAGTAACATTTTTTTATATATTTTGTTATAGTAATTACGCAAGAGGGAGAAAATTCAGGAGCTCCTTTCTCCCTCACTTTTATAGCTATTGAGGTGAAACTTGCTACAATGGTAAAACACATTTACCATTGTTAGCCCATCAAGTTTTAGAATATTTCTCTTATCCACAGAGTTTGGGGGATTTTTCAAAATTTTTATAATCAATTTTTTAAAAAAAAAACAACTACAAGAGCGTTCTCCTTGAATTTTCTATACAATGGCATGAGATAACAGGGGATCATTCTCCCCAA
This sequence comes from Anolis apletophallus, assembly GCA_030556195.1. Taxonomy (NCBI): domain Eukaryota; kingdom Metazoa; phylum Chordata; class Lepidosauria; order Squamata; family Anolidae; genus Anolis; species Anolis apletophallus. The sequence goes on along the minus strand of JARBWK010000003.1, from coordinate 165,736,927 downwards.
CTTTCAGAAATATTCAGACATCTACTGAGTTTAGAGGATTTTTAAATTTTTGGGCAAAAACATTTTTTTTAAAAAGCCACAACAGCTATTTTATTGATGTATCTCATATATAGAACTTCCATTTAGGAATTTCTTCCTAGCCCAGCACAGAGATTTGCTCACTAGAAGTATCAGTCAGTCTTACTCTCTTTGCGGGTTCAACAGTTTGTTGGAACTCTGGCTGGCTGCTACAGAGGGACAAATCTTTCCCCTATCCTGAAAGGGGCTTTCTGATCCTAAGCAGAATTATGCCAAATGTAGTTTAGGGCAGGGCCTTTTGAATTCTCTGGGCTCCTGGCCTTCCCAAACTACATTTCCCAGAATTCTGTGCTTTCTCAGTCACTTTCCCAGTGAACTCTGCTTTCTTCCTGCTGCTTCCCTCGCCTAATGGTGAGAGGCCATTAGTTTAAAGAGGAAAGGCAGCCTTTTGGCTTGGCTTTGCTTCCTTGCACTGAAAATGAAATTGACTTTGGGAGGCTTCTGAGATTTACAAAATTGAAACAAAAAAGTATTGGGTAAGTTTTGATTCATAAGTTTTTGGCACAGACCATGCCCATGCATAGGATATCATGTTTCTAAGTATAAATTCAATGAATTTGATACAACTTACAATGACTAACAAAAATAATTGTACGCATCTGTGAGTCAACATTGTGGCATACCAACCAAAACAGCCAATGTAATTCTAGGCTGCATCGATAGAACTATAAAGTTCAGACTGAAAGAAGGAATATTGCTACTCTGTTATGCTTTGATCAGATCTCACCTAAAACACTTTGCCCAGTTCTGGGTACTACAAATCAGAAAGGATTTTGACAAGAGTGACCAAGATGGAACAAGATCTGGAAGCCAAACTCATAGAGGTGTGACTTAGGGAGCTGGTTATGTTCAGCTTGCAGAAGGAAAGGTTGAGAGGGAACATGATAGCCAGAAGGAGGGAGAAAACATGCTTTCTGGTATTCTGTGTGATCAAGACACAGAACAATGCATTCAAATAGATTTCATCTAAATATTAAGTGAGGGACCCTGATGACAAGAGCTGTTGAACAGTTGAATATGCTGCCTTGGAATGTAGTAGTGTCACCTTCTTCGGAGGTGTTTGAACAAAAGTTGAATGGCCATCTGTTATGAGTGCTTTGATTGGACTGGATGGCCCATGTAGTCTTTTCCGATTCTATAATTTTATGATTCTGTGATTCTAAGTTTTCAGATTCTAAAATAGGCAGTAAGATGTAGAGGCAAACCCCAATTTACAAACGAGATAAGTTCATTCTTAAGTTAAATGTGTATGTAAGTCAGAACAGATACATTTTAAAAATGCAACTCCAGTGTGCACTCTCTGTATCTCTGTTTCTCTCCCCCATATAACACATATAAGCTTTGGATAGCATATGGAAGAGCTAACCCCACTGTGGTGTTTGCTTTGCTGTCTGTGCTGTTCGCCTCACTTTCTGTCCATAATAATTGGATTATGGAAACAGTGGCTTGCTGTGGAAACAAAGATTGGTGGTAAAGCTTCGGTGGAGCCACGTTCTCCTTGTGATAACTCTTTCAGGAATGAATTTCCCTTCCTAGGGGTAATTTTTCTCACTTCCTGTTGTCTCACTCCCATTCTTAACTGTGAATCATTTGTAAGTCAGAAGTTTTTAACTTAGGGGATGCCTGTATTTGTTTTTCATTCTTTGGATGAAAAAATCCTTCCAAACACAGCAGGTAATCATCATTATGATTTACAGATACTGCAAAATGAAGAACAAATTAAAGATACAACATTTTTTTCCAACAGCAAATGTTTATTTATGAATTACAGTATTTCTACACTATCCTATATCAAAAGATCTCTGAGTGATATATAAGTCAAATCAATGCAAACAAATTAAAACAATAACAATAATTTAATACTAGAAAGCTATTAGCTATAACTGGCAAAGGCTGAATATACACTGCTATATAATGAAAAACCCACAATTTCATTAAATAGAGCCATGACAGTCAAGTGTAATCATAGTGCAGGAACTGTATCACAGGAAAGGACACCAAATCTTTTTTCCTATGTCTGACAGCACTGATATGAGTGTCAGGGTTCTCCGCTACCTTAGCAAAGTCCTGGAAGCCTTGCCTTGCAGCCAGTAGTAAAAATCCAAAATCCCTGTGTAATTTAGGAATATCTCTGCTGAAACACATGACACCATACACAAGTTGTTCATTCCAAGTTATTTAGGAAGGCTTTTATCTTCGGTTGCAACCTGTACAAAAGTATCTACAATATGACATACATAGAGCTCTCTTTGTCTTCTGAAATCCACCATCCACCAAACTTACTCCAACTCCAAACTCACTCTCCACAGCACATGGAAAGTGCATTACTTTTGTACACTCCCACATTGCATTTCCCACCTGCATGCTACATGGTAAGTCAGTAATTTACTTTGTGGCTCAGGCTCAGCTGGGCTTCAGCTTTTCTGTCAATTTACTATCCAAATACCAGAGATTGAAACAGACTCTGACTACATGGACAATGACTTTTTGAAGGGAAGAGTGTCCCCTGCTTCTATTTTTTCTTTAAAAATACTGATTTTAATTGTTCTCAAAATTGTAATCAGTATTGCGAAACACTGATTACCCATCATAGCCTATTATCATTTCTTTTTTTAAAAAGAGAGAGAATATTTTCAGGAATCTGGCTTGTTAATTTGATTAAGGAAGAAAAGCCCTACAGAACTCTCTAAATTATAGTTTCATTGAAGAATATATGCATGTATTGACAATTTCTATAGTATTGTCTGGACATTCCCAGAAGCTTAGGTCACCATGCCTTTCAGCTTTCACTCTCAACACTAGGGCACAGCCACAGGGCTGTGTGTTGGATCCTCTACTTTTCACTTTGTACACATTTGATTGTACCCCTGTCCATCATAGCAATGTCACCACCAATTTGCAGGTGATAGAGCTTATTGCTGAAGGGGAAAAGTCTGCCTATCGGGATGCTGTAGACTGGCTGCTGTCATTGTGCAGGAACAGTAATATCATTCTTAACATCAATAAAACCAAGGAGCTCATAGTGGACTATAGGAAGAACAGACCAGAACTTCAGCCCTTGATCATAAATGGACATTCCCACAGGATTAGACCAAGTGGGGCAGGTGGCCAGTTGAAGTTTTGGAGTGTCTCTGTTAAGGAGGATCTGACTGGGGTACTCATACGGCAGTGTTCATTAAGAGAGCCTACTAGAGACTGTATTATCTGGGGCCCCATCCACACAGGCCCTAAAACACATGCCTTCATAGTAAAACGCATGCCTTCACAGTAAAACCCTACTTTGTAGTAAATTAATTTGATAGCCCATTAGACATGTGCCTTTGTGCAAGGCCCGAGTCTAATGAGCTATGGCCCTGTGCAGACAGGCCCACGGGGAGTCCAGGGATTTCCCTTCAGCCTATGCAAACACCCATCCTGCACCTTCTGGGCTCTTGGAGCCCAGAAGGTGCAGATTGTCCCCACACCTCCCAAACCCCCTAAAAACAGAGGGGAAAAGTAAAACTAACTTATCGACCTCCATTAGCCCTCACACAGATCTTGTAATGTACCATTATGTGTGAGAAAGCAAGGGAGGACAGAAGTGACCCCCCCCCCCTCTTGCTTTCTTGCACATAATTGTACATTCCGGGAACTATGCTGTGAGGCCTAATGGAGGCCAGGATCTTATTTCCACTTCCCCACCTGTTTCCACTTTCCCCACCTGTTGTGTGTGGACTAGAACCCAGCAACTTTCATAATTTAAAAACACGATTGTTCCCGGGTTATACTGCTGTTTGGAACCACCTTAGACTCCTAAAGAACCACCAAATGAATGAAAAACTGCTTGTGACTTTCTACCACTGTGCTATATAGAGTGTCCTAACCTACTGCATCTGTATATGGTGGATAGAAAGGTGCTCCAAAGGGTCACGATTTCAGCACAGTGAATCTTTGGTTGCTCTCTCTCCCCTCTTTGGAAGAACGTTATAATTCCCACTGCCTTAAGAAAGCTCAGACCATTTTTGGGGATACATCTCACTTGACATACTCTTTTGTTGAATGATTGCCATCTGGCAGACAGTACAGGGTGACAAAGACAAGGACAAATAGAATGATGGATAGCTTTTTCCCAAGAGATGTGGATGTGTTAGACACTGTGTTTTTGCACTGATGTGGCATTGAGGCTGTGTGGTGGTGGTGTGGAGGGATGGGTGTGTTGTTTTGTGGTATGTGTGGGGGAAGACATGTAATTTCATTGAGCAATAGCACAATGGCAAATAAAGCTATTTGATTCTGATTTCTATACTGCGGGAGAACAAAATTATATGCCTTTGTTTTTTGATTGTATGTTATGACAATGTCTTCCACTCTTGGTATATAACAATTGTTTGTTAAATATGGCAGCATTGTAAGAAAGTGAAATTATTTTATAATTTATTTATTTATTTATTTATTTATTTGTTGGGATTTCTGCACCGCCGACTCCCGGGGGCTCGCGGCGGCTTACAAAAGCCAGTGGCACAACGCCAGAGGTTCAACATAAAACACATAGCGATAAAATCACAGTTAAAACATATAGTAGCAATTAAACAATTAAAACAGTAAAACAGTAGCCAAGGAATCAGCCCAGTAAGCATATACAGGGACCTACTCCCCAAAGGCCTGGCCAAACAAATAGGTTTTGCAGGCCCGCCTGAAAGGGAGTAGGTCCCTCAGGGCTCTGGCCTCGGCCGGGAGGGCGTTCCATAGCGTAGGAGCTATCACAGAGAACGCCCTCCGGCGGGTAGATGTTAGATGGGCCTGCTTTGCGGATGGTATTACCAATAAGTTGGCCTCTTCAGACCGCAGTGATCTCGGTGGGCAATACGGGGCGAGACGGTCCGTCAGATACGCTGGCCCCAGGCCGTGAATGGCCTTGAAGGTAAGAACCAACACTTTGAAGGCGACCCGGTGCTCAATAGGTAGCCAGTGCAGATCCTGCAAAATTGGTGTTATTCGGCAACCTGCTGGGGTCCCAGACAGGAGCCGGGCGGCAGTGTTCTGCACCAGCTTGAGCTTCCGGATCGACGACATAGGCAGGCCAACGTAGAGCGCATTACAGTAATCTAGCCTCGAGATGACCGTGGCTTGGATCACCGTGGCTAGGTCGTCCCGGGAGAGATAGGGGGCCAGCCTCCTCGCCTGGCGGAGATGGAAAAACGCAGCCTTGCTGGCCATGGAGACCTGGGCCTCCATGGTCAGCTGGGAGTCCAGATGAACGCCCAGACTCTTCACTGACGGCGCTGGGTGCAGCGTCGCACCGTCCAGGGTCGGAAGCCGGGCACCTACCCCGCCCGGGCGGCCCAGCCACAAGATCTCCGTCTTCGCCGGATTCACCCTCAACCTACTGGCTCGCAGCCATCCAGTGACGGCTTCAAGGCAATGTTGGAAATTATCGGGGGACGGACTCCGGCCTGCCCTCCATCCTCAGAATGAGCTGGGTGTCATCAGCGTACTGGTGGCAGGCCAGCCCATAACTCCGCACCAGCTGTGCAAGCGGCTGCATGTAGATGTTAAATAACAGAGGGGAGAGAATGGCCCCCTGAAGGACCCCACAAACCAGTGGGGAGCCCTCAGAGATCACCCCACCCCTCCTCACACGCTGTGACCGCTGGCGGAGGAAGGAGGTCAGCCATTTAAGGACAGTCCCCCCTCACTCCAGCCATGGCCAGGCGGTGGATCAAAAGATTGTGGTCGACCGTGTCAAACGCTGCCGTGAGGTCCAATAACACGAGCAGCGCAGACCCGCCTTGGTCGAGCTGGCAGCGGAGTTGGTCTGTGATGGAGACCAGGACCGTCTCCGTCCCATGCCCCGAACGGAAGCCGGACTGGAAGGGGTCTAGCCATGTTGAATCATCTAAGAAGGACTGCAGCTGCTCCACTACTGCCCTCTCAACCACCTTGCCCAGGTACGAGAGATTCGACACTGGGCGGTAGTTGGAGGGAACCGCAGGGTCCAATGACGGTTTCTTCAGTAGTGGAGCTACCACCGCCTCTTTTAAGCACTCTGGAAAGACTCCTTGCTCAAGGGAGCTGTTAATGATTTTCAACAGAGGCCCACGTAACCCCTCCAGGCAAGATCTAACAAGCCAGGAGGGGCACGGGTCGAGTTAGTGTTAGTCAAATAAGCTTTCTCCTACATTTTCCCTGATTGCAGAGTGTTCTCCCCCAAGAATTATAACCACTTATCTCACAAGATGCTTTTGTGATTTAAAGTTTTATGTCTTCAACTTGGTCTTTTATACTGGTTTGATGTTCATTGTGAAAATTTTGATTTTGATCTTTTTGACTATGGTACTTTGAGGAGCCCTTGCATAAGAAATTCAACGATATTCTTGAGACCTACAAACAACTTGAAGGCACACACACACTGGTCTAGTTTTAAGTGAAAAGACGGGATACATACCTGGAAATATATTCATTTTTGTAAAAGGAACCAAATGAATTTATATTACATGGGTTAATACACGGATAATTTGTTTATTTTTCTTAATCTAGTGATACATTTGGCTACTCAAAAATACATTGGGGATATTAAAAATAATTTAGGGAAATTCATATGTTAGTTGAAAAGACACACAATTTAAATTTGATTTTTCATACATTTAAAATAATTACAGAAAATGGCATAGGATTGAACAAATGTGATAGACAGAAAATAGCCCTTATTGTCCAAAGTTTGCTTCCCACACACCTACCTATTTATGGTTCCTCCGGGGGATTTTGTATTATTTAGACATATTAAGTGGGAAATGTGTTTTTCTACTCTTTTCTCCCTTGCCTGTCTTTGGTCACACCCAATAAATTCTTTAAACATTTCAGTCATGTAGTATTGGCATGAAAAAAAGACAAGAAGCCTCTGCCCACGCATCTATAATCCTTATCATCTTTAACAACATCATGCTTCTGATAATTCCTACTATGGCTGAAATAATTTGTTAATTGGTAGCATTAATTCATCAACTCTAGATGCTAAAAGCTCATTTTAACTGCTTTCTACTCAGTGTGCTGGCCTTTAAAAGGATAGTGTTCATTAATAATATTGTACATGACCTGCAATTTTTTTTAACAAGACAGGATATTTGAGACATTTTTTTCCTAATAAATTGTTTGCTTCTCAGTTATTTATAGACTCTTGAATCAGAGTGCAATTGAGGTATGAAGATGAGTTAGAAGCACGAGTAGTTTAAAGTTTACAGAGTTATGATTTTATAAAGTGATCTACAGAGGATATTTGACACTAACTCCTTCCCATGTTGACAGGTTGGCAGAGTCCCAAAAAAGATGCATGATCATTTCTACTCCCAACAAATCTAGCCCCTGTCCCAAGAAATTCAGCAACAGATCTGGTGTGGTTGGGCTTATTTATATCCTAATGTATTACTTAATGTATTTTTTCGTCATTGCCCACACCATCAGAGGCCTTATCTCTTCAGAGGAGTGCACTCAAGTAATTTTACCACATCTTCCTTCTGAACAAAAATAATAATAAAATAATTTTTAAAAAACTTTATTTATATACCGCTCTATCTTCCCGAAGAACATACAAAATCACAACATAAGCAAAAATAACAATACCAACAACATAAGCAAAAATAACAATACCAACAACATAAGCATAAAATTATCCCAATAACACTTTTTTTTTAAATCCTGCCTGTTCTCCATGCCTTTTTTATTTGTTAGGGCATGGGAAGGAATGGGTCAGAACAATTAAAAAGGCTGGGCCAAGACTGGTGCAAAATCAAAATAAGATGGACCCGGAATTTAGGTACAATACTGTAATAGGCTAACAACAATAGCGGGAACAGGCCTGTGGCTGCTCATTTCCAGGGACTTGTTAGAAGAATGACCAGGGTAATAGATAGGAGGTGCAAGGCCGTATCCAGCAGTGTCTGGGTTGGGCTAGTACTGGTCATTTGTTGAAACTACCAGGTCTTCAAGCTCTTCCAAAAAGAGGGGAGGGATGGGGCCTGTCTTATTTCCCTTGGAAGGGTGTTCCAGCAGCAGGGGGGCACCACCAAGAAGGCCCTCTCTCTCATCCCCACCAACTGTGCTTGTGACGATGATGGAAGTGAGAGGAGGGCCTCACCAGAGGATCTTAGAGTTCATGCCGGTTCATAGACAGAGACGCGATCGCGAAGATAGGCGGGGCCCGAACTGTTTAGGGTTTTATAGGTCATTACCTGCACCTTGAATTTGGCTCAGCAACTTTTCAGCAGCCAATGAAGCTGTTTTAGTAGGGGCATTGTATGCTCCCTATAATTTGCTCCAGTAAGGAGCCTGGCTGCCACCCGTTGTACCAACTGAATGAGATGGTTGCAGCGAACAGGGACAGCTGAGGTGGCACTGGTGCTTTTCGTTCTCCAAAGAATGGCTCTCAACATTAACAGGTCATATCAAAATCCTCAATTGGCCTCAAAACATTCCCTTAACTTATACATGAGTATATATGGTAAGGTGGTTGCCGGTTTAGTAAAACTGAGAGTATAAGAAGACAAGGAGAAGTGGAAGAACTCCAAGTGTATCAGTTTATACCTTAGAGACAGTAGGTAAAACTGATAAGAGAAGAAGACTTTACATCACTGAAAAATCCTTAGTTTTGTCATGACTGCTTTAGGATATTATTTAACTCTATAAGTACTGAGGATCATGGCATTCCCAAGATGAATATGAAGGAATATTTATTTATTTACTTGTTTTGGAGATTTCTATGCCGCCTTTCTCCAGGACGGACCCAAGGCAGCTCACATCATATTCAAAACATACCGTGTTTCCCTGAAAGTAAGACAGCGTCTTACTTTCTTTTGACCCCCAAAATCCCACTACGGCTTACTTTCGAGTACGGCTTACATTAGCCAACGGTACCTGCCGTACCGAAAAGTAAGCCTTTCCCCTTGGCCGCGTCACTCGGTCCCGCCTCCTCCTCCTCCGCCGCCGCCCACCGCCCGCCTCCTCCTGCCTCTGTCGCTGCCCGCCGCCGCCTGCCTCCGCCTGCCTCCGCCTCCGCTGCCTCCGCCGCCGCAGCGGTCCCACGCCTGCGCGGGCGCGCGGCGCTGGGCTGCTGATTTACTGCCCATGCGCGAATGTCCGCGCATGGGCAGTAGGTACCGAGCGCGCCTGACGCAGGCGCGCTGACGCAGGGGCGCCTGACGCGCTCGGGACCTACTGCTCATGCGCAGACATTCGCGCATGGGCAGTAGGTCCCAGCGCGCGCCAGCAGGTGCACCCAGCGCAGGCGTGGGGCGCTGCTGCGGCGGCGGCAGCGAGGTGGGCGGCGAGCGGCGGCGACGAGGCGGAGGCAGGCGGCGGGCGGCGCGACGGAGGCGGAGGTAGGCGGAGGCGGGCGGCGACGGAGGCCGAGGTAGGCGGAGGCGGGCGGAGGCGGAGGCGGCGGAGGAGGCGGGACCGAGGAGGAGGTGGGACCGAGTGACGCGGCGGCCGGGGGTACATCTTATTTTCGGGGTACGGCTTATATTAGCCGACCCCCCTGACACCCCCGATACATCTTACAATCGGGGGTGTCATACTTTTGGGGAAACACGGTACATACAAATAATAAGAAGCTTGTTCAGAAAATGACAAATTTCTGAGTCTGTGCTCTAGCATAGTGAGTTATTCTGGACTTTGTTAGCTTAAGTTCCATAAACAAAGCAGAAGAGGGCAGTGATAGGTGCCATGACTTTTGGAAGGCTATATGAAAAGCTGGTTGTATCTTGATCTAGCACAGAGAATGGAAGCTGACCTTTTTTTTATCTGATCACTAGAAGAGTGCCTTCAACTTGAGATCCCCAGATCTGAACAAACATTTACAAATACCCAGCAGAATTACAATAATAATAATAATAATAATAATAATAATAATAACGCTCAGCCCAAGAAGTTCATAAGACTGTTTGAGATCGCTCTTTTCAGAACTAGAAAAAGTTGCTTTCCTGAACAAAATCTCTTACAGTTCCTCAGACAATACACTTGTTGGGGTTTTTGAGAGCTGAAGTTCAAGAACATTACCTTTTCAATCTCTGGCCCTTTCAAATGTTTTTGCTTAAAGCCCACTCCAGTGAGTTGCTCCAGCAGTCTTTCTAAATCAGCCGACAACTATAGTTAAAGAAGGAACAAAAATGATGACCTGGCAGGTGGCTAGCATCATTATGGCAAATGGAAAGCAGCAGGTGATATATTGCGTTGCACAGGCTCATACTGTGTGTGTGTTTCTTATGTATCCTATACTGTATGTTTTATGTGTATATGTAAGAGAAAGAGTATATCTGACTGTGTGTTGTATATATGTGTGGTATGAATGCATGTCCATAAATTAAAACATTTTGGAGCCTTGATGTGGTAGTTTGTCTTACTTTCTTTACTGAATACCTCTTCACATGTTATGAAGTTGTTGCTTTTTGTTAGGGAGCCATGCATTGTCCTTAGAACTAGGCATTCAGCTGGCTAATTGCCCATCTGAATGTCTTATTTTTACCTAACTTCCATCCACATTGCAGAATCACAGCATTTTGACACCACTTTAACTGCCATGATTGCATCCTATGGAATCCTTGAATCATTTGTTGAGGCACCAGAGTTTTCTGACACAGAAAGGTAAATATCTCATGAAATTACAAATCCCCAAACCCAATAGCATTGGGCCATCACGATTAATGTGGTGTCAAACTGCTAAAATTCTGCAGTGTGCAAACAGCCATATTCCACAACATGACAATGTGTGGTCTGCCACTGGGTTAACTTAGAACATAAGAACATAAGAAGAGCCATGCTGAATCGGACCTCAGCCCATCTAGTCCAGCATTCTGTATCACACAGTGGCCCACCAGTTGTACTCGGGGATCTCGAGCAGAAGGGAGGGCAAAACCCTGACCTGCTCCCGACCCCCCACAACCAGTACCCAGGGAAATCGTGCCTACCTCAACCAACTCCGAGGTGGCACTTGAATGTCCTTTTCAGTAACTACGGATACACTTGGTATCCATGAATCTGTCTAATCCTGCCTTGAAGTTGTTCAGGCTGACAGCTGTCACAACCTCTTCTGGAAGTGAGTTCCATAACCCAATGTCCCTCTGGGTGAAGAAATATTTCCCTTTATTAGTCCTAATTTTCTTACCTTGGAGCTTCAGGAGTGCCCTCTAGTCCTAGTGTTTTGTGACAAAGAAAATAATTTTTCTTTATTCACCTTTTCTATCCCATGCATGATTTTATACACTTTGATCAAGTCACCTCTTAAACGCCGTCTTTCAAGGCTGAAAAGACCAAGGCGTTGCAACCTGATTTCATAAGGAAGCCGCTCCATCCCTTGGATCATTCTTGTTGCCCTTTTCTGTACCTTTTCCAGTTCTGTTATATCCTTCTTAAGGTGCGGAGACCAGAATTGTACACAGTACTCCAAATGTGGCCTTACCATAGATTTGTAGAGAGGTAGTACAACATTTGCTGACCTATTTTCGATTCCCTTTCTGATCATGCCTAGCATAGAATTTGCTTTTTTCACTGCTGCTGTGCACTGGGTTGACATCTTCATTGAGCTGTCCACCAAAACCCCAAGATCCCTTTCCTGGTTTGTCTCGGAAAGCTTTGACCCCATCAATTGGTAGGTGTAGTTGGGGTTCTTTGCCCCGATGTGCATGACTTTACACTTGTTTAGGTTAAAATGCATTTGCCACTTTGTTGCCCATTCACTCAATTTCGAGAAATCTTTCTGGAGCTCTTTACAATCAGTTTCATTTTTAACTACCCTGAACAATTTAGTGTCGTCTGCAAACTTTGCTACCTCAGAATTCACTCCTACATCCAGATCATTAATGAATAAATTAAAAAGTAACGGACCCAAAACTGAACCTTGGGGTATGCCACTTCTCACCTCTTTCCACCCAGAAAAATGTCCGTTTATTACCACCCTTTGTTTCCTACAGTTTAGCCAGGTTCCAATCCAGGACAAGACCTGTCCTCTGATTCCATGGCTGAAGAGCTTATTTAGGAGCCTTTGGTGAGGGACTTTGTCAAAAGCCTTTTGAAAGTCAAGGTAAACAATGTCAATTGGGTCCCCTTTATCTATGTGTTTATTTACACCCTCAAAGAATTCTAACAAGTTAGTAAGACATGATTTGCCTTTGCAGAAACCATGTTGATTTTCTTTCAGCAATGCCTGTTCTTCTATGTGCCTAGTAATATTTTCTTTAATAATGGTTTCCATCACTTTGCCTGGAACTGAGGTTAAACTGACTGGCCTATAATTTCCTGGATCACCCCTGGATCCTTTCTTGAAGATCGGAGTTACATTTGCCTCCCTCCAGTCCTCGGGTACAGTGCCTGATCTTAGAGAAAGGTTATATATCTTAGCTAGAAGTTCAGCAATTTCACACTTGAGTTCCTTAAGAACTCTGGGGTGGATGCCGTCTGGACCTGGTGATTTGTTGACATTTAGTTTAGTAAGGCATATGAGAACATCCTCCTTGTTTATCTCTATCTGTTTTAATTCTTTTAATTCCTTCCCTGAAAAAACTGACTCGGCTGCAGGCATATGTTGTCTGTCCTCCTGTGTGAAAACGGAGGCAAAGAAGTCATTTAGCCGCTCAGCAATCTCCTTGTCTTCGCTGATTTTCCCTTTCTGACCATTGTCGTCGAGTGGCCCAACGGCTTTTCTAGTTGGGTTCCTGCTTCTGATGTACTTAAAGAAGTTTTTGTTGTTTTTTTAAATATTCTTTGCTATGTGTGCCTCAAAATCTCTCTTGGCTTTCCTGACTGTTGCTTTGCATTTAGTTTGCCAGAGCTTGTGTTCCTTTCTGTTCTCCTCGGTAGGAAGAGCCTTCCATTTCTTAAATGAGTTTTTCTTCTTTCCAATCACATCTTTTACTTCATTTGTAACCCATACTGGTGTCCTTTTGGACTTTCCATGCCTCTTTCTTTTTATTGGAATGCATTTTAGTTCGGCCTGTTTTAAGGTATTTTTAAACAGTTTCCAAGCATTTTGGAGGATTTGATTTTTTTACTGCTCCTTTTAGTTTGTTCTTTACAATTTTTCTCATTTTGGTGAAATTCCCTTTGTGAAAGTTTAATGTCTCCGTGTTAGTTTTCACTGACAGTTTGCTATCCAAACTTACGTTGAAGGTTATTGTGTTATGGTCACTGGTACCTATGGGCTCAGCTACAAGGACATCTTGAACGAGATCTTGTTCATTAGTTAGCACCAAGTCCAGGATCCCTTTCCCCTGGTTGGTTCCATGACCATCTGCTCAAGGGAATAATCAGATAGCATGTCGAGGAACCTTGTCTCTCTTTCATGCGTAGAACAAGAATTTGGCCAATCTATTTGGGGATAGTTGAAGTCCCCCATTATGACTAATGTATTTCTTTTTTGAGGCCTGTTTAACTTCATTTTCCAGATAGCAGTCTGCCTCTGGAGTTTGGTTGGGAGGGCGATAGCAGATCCCTAGTGCTAGATTAGTTTTTGTCCTGGGACTTTTATCCACAATGTTTCTGTAGGTGAGTTTGAAATTTCTTGAAGTTCTAATTCATGAGATTCTAGCTCTTCATTTATGTACAAGGCCACACCGCCACCATTTTTCCCTCTCCTGTCTTTCCTGTACAGTTTATAACCTGGAATCTTTGTGTCCCATTTGTTTTCCTCCGTCCACCAGGTTTCTGTTATGCCAATAATATCAATTTTTTTTTCTTTTGCCAAATATTCCAACTCCCTATTTTTGTTCGAAGGCTTCTAGCGTTTGCGTACAGACATTTATATTTATTTCTCTGGTGCACTTTCAACTTTGGCTGTTTGTGAGAATTTGTAGAAGGCCTACCATGTCCTACCTCTCGACTACTACTATCTATCTTTTCTGTTGACTCAGCCATTTGTGTATGGATTTCGTCCTCCATACTTGGCATTTCACCCTCTCGAACCGGAAGCTGCCCAGCTCCTGTCGACTTTCCCCTAGGAATCAGTTTAAAAGCTGCTCTGAAATCTTTTTAATATTAGTCGCCAGCAGTCTGGTTCCATTTTCGTTCAAGTGTAACCCGCCCCTTTTGTACAGGTCTGGCTTTCCTGAAAATGTTCCCCAGTTCCTGACTTACTTTAGTTCTGACTTTACAAAGTGATATATTTGTAAGCTACTTCGTCTTATATTAATTAGTATTGATCTAATATCATACTTAGATCTATTGACCTATTGTATGCAGAAGAAAATCTTAGATGCACAGAGCATTTACTCCTTAGGTCACAGAACAAACTCTGTTGAATAGAGCATGCACCATTTTCTTACAGCTTGAATTTTGATCCCTTTAGGTGTTGGACTTGGTTATGCTTGACCAGTCCCTTGAACAGGATTAAAACTTCAAATATCAAAACTTGAGGATCAAATGTTTTGTCTCATTCTTGGTACTTTAGGACCGATATATTAATATGGCCTATTTTAAACTCGCAGTCAGGACTGCATTTTATTACCTTATTTAATTTAGTAGTGGGTTTTATAACATTTTTATGTATGTTGTTTTATGTCAATTGTCATTATTGTTGATTTTATTGTATCTTGTGTATTTTACTGCACTATCACATGCTTTTATAAGTCGCCCCAAGTCCCTTTTAGGGAGATGGTGGTGGGATATAAATAAAGTTTATCATCATTATTATTATCTTCTGCTCAACAACAAAGGGATCAAAGCTGTTATTTATTAAACCTGGATGCTCAAAACCTGGATCATGCTCATCACAGCTCAACTAGATCCTGATGGGATGCCTGGGGAGAAAGGCAGCACTAGTCAAACCCTGATCCTACTGCTATTCCACACACATGTGCCAGGAAGGGGAATATATAGCAAGAACTAGCATTGTTAGTTTCATTATACTTTATAACATGCTGCTCAGTCACCAGATGTGTGAAGTCAATCACCAGGCGTAGTCTTGATTTCTGCAATCTAAAACCCCGTCTAGTTCAATAATTACTCTGATGAACGCTAATGAGCAAATACCCCAGATTCATTTAATGCCATTATATTACTCTTGCTTCAAGATTAGAACAGTTCTGATGATTCATTCTTACTCATTTGCAATGGATAATTTGACAGCACCCTTCCTCATCGAAATGCTATCTGAGAAACTGTCTTCATTATTATTTCAGTGCTTCACCCATGCTGTATATCATTGTAGCCCTGTTTTTCATCTGCAAAGAAAGTGATTTCCGCTAGTCATTTTACTTCACAGGGGACACAGAAATGAGAACATCAGAAGCAATGCTTAGACAAATGCCAACTTTAATTTGTTTTACCTTAAATGCAGTAGCCTTTTCAAACATTGCAATGTGGGGCACAGGGTAAAGAGAAACAGAGGAGATGACACATAGAAACCAAAGGGATGTATCATTTCAGACCTTTTCTATCTACCTCGTGATCCATAGGAGCCCTTCACTTTTTTCATTGAATACATGCTAGCTCTGTAGGCATTGTCAGATTTATTTTCTGCTAAAGCCACATGAGTCAAAACTTAAAAGCTGAATTAGCCCCAGAAGCACAGCAAGCAAACGTAACATAAATAGTAGGGGAAATCACCCCCCTCAATTTCATCCCTCGGGAGCCCATGATTTGTGGATAAACTTCTGTTGCATTCAATCCTATAAATATTACTTTATAACTCCCAAAGCAAAAGAAACACTATTGAGTTTCTATCAAACAATAGAAATCAATCTTTCCTCTGAACTCTGAGAAGAATCATCTGATCTAAATGGAAATGAAATGTTTCAGCCACCACCCAAGAAGGTAAAACGCAAGTGCTTGTGATTAATCAGATTGGTGCTCTTTCTACTCTTTTCTGCACACAGGATGAGTCATGCCGAGACTACCCCAAAGAACAAATTACAGGATACTTATTTTTAGCCATTTTGATTCACTGCAGCTAAGCCAGGATGGCAGACGGGTAGTTAAGCAGCCTCTACCACAGTCAGTGGCAGATGAAGGATCTCACAAAATCAATGAAGCAAAGAGTTATATCCCCTCCACTCCAGCTATATAATTTGGGCATTTCATCACACACAAAACCCCCATAAATATCATTGCAATATCAAATAAAAATCAAACCCGGTCCTAAAACACTGACACTGGAGCAGCATAAAATGATATGTGGCAATGCACATGTTAATTACAATAGTTGAACATGGAACATTAACAGCAACAACAAAGAGCATGAAAACAGCAAGTGATGAAAAGAATTATGAGCACTCAAAGTACAGTTTTAAAAACAGAGTGAAATAACAAGGTGTTCCAGACTTTTAAAAATGGGCAAAGTAGAGATCACACCTATGTCCTTTGGGAAAGGGGGAAATCCCAGCTATATTCTTTGTGTGGAAAGTCCATAAACATAGCAATGCACCTGAAAAGATTTGTCTCTTATGCCCACGAATGTAACACATATTGATGACAGGCCTATCTTATGCTTCAGTGGGGAGCCTCATCCCATGACACATACACACACTGAAGGTGACACCTATCTAAATCATGAGCTTAGATCTCAAATAAGCTCAAAAAAGAATAGGTGAATTTTTAGATAACTTGATCCCAAGCCATTTAGGGCTCTAAAGAGCAAGTCTAGCTCTTTAAACTGGAAACTGAATTGGAAAAGAAATTGTTTGTGTAGTTGGTGGTCTGATTGTTTGGCCCAATGTTTAGGCTGTTGTGTTCTCCATTAACTGAGGTTTCCAAAAAGTCTACAAGGCTGTCTCAAGTAGAGCTAATTTCAGTAAATCAGTCCCAGTATAATTAGGACATGCAGAGTTGTGTCAAGCTCTCCCCCCCCTTTTTTTTTTACAAACAACCACATTGACAAATCAGCCCAATTGGTTTAAAAAAGCAGTTCTAGCTATCATGCTACTTGAAGTTTCATACATGCAAGCTTCAGAAAGGCCCAACCTCCAAATTTAATCACACAGGAAGAAGACAATGCCATCCTGAATTGATCACATATCTTCATCTATCTCAGCAAATTCCCTGCTCACACTACTTTTTTCTTGTTTGAATCAAGTTTCAGTGACTTTGCCCCACATCCATCCTACTGCTTCTAGATGCCTATTTGAGGGGGGGAAATAAGCATGACATTTACAATGAGTAGTATATAATCTCAGTTGGAGGGGAGGGGTTCAGGGAAGTACAAAACTTAAAATACAACAGTTATGTCCTATTGCCCTTTGTCTCCGTCTGACCTTAAAAAAAAGAAGCCAAACTTTTTTTTCTGCTGAATAGGGCTTCAGCTCTGTCAACCAGTCTTTTATTTCCTTGAGCACTGAAACGCAGTGAGGGGAAGAAGGATGTAACATATGCAGCAAATCGACAAACATCTCTCAGCTCTATTACAGTATAACTCTAAACTTATTGGTATTAGGATTCTAAATTGGTCTTTCTGGCTGCAGGTGAAGATTTCTTTTGACAGTTATTTTGAAACTCACTGTTATTGAGGCCTTTAATAATCTATAATCTGTGTTAGTTGCTTTTTAACTATATTCTCCCATTGCTTTTAATTGCATTGATACTCTAATTCTATTTTTAACAACAACAACAACAAATCATTTGTATTCTGCCCTAGCTCCACGAGGGGACTCAGAGCAGACTCCAACATATACAGACATATACAGACACAAGGCAAGCATTCAATGCCCCAAAACAGTGAATCCCAGATACACAGATAAAGGCAAAGGCCTTCTTCTCCAGCTTCATTGCAAAGCTGAAGAGCCATGTTTACGGCATGACTGCATGGAGCACCATTTACTTTCCCGCTGAAGCAGTACCTATTGATCTACTCCACTGATTCTCAAAGTGGGCGGTACCATCACCTGGTGGGCGGTGAGGCGATCCAAGGGGGCGGTGGGAGGCTCAGGGGAATTTGGGGGGTGGTGAACCCCTTTAAGGGGACAATGAACTATTAGCCATTTAGGAGGGGTCACACGGTCCCCTTCTTTGGCCCCGCCCCCTTCACTTTGACCCCCACACGCAGTGCAGTGTGAAGGCTGTAGTGCAAAGATGTCAAGATCCAAATGTCAAGATCTAATTTCCCTAGACTCCACCAGTGTCCAAATTTAGGCATAATGAATAGTCGTGCCAAGTTTGGTCTAGATCCATAGTTGTTTGGGTTCTCAGTTCTCTCCGGATGTAGGTGAACTACATCTCCCCTAAATCACTGCCAATTCCTCCCAAACCCTTCCAGTATTTTCTGTTGGTCATGTGGGTTCTCTGTGCCAAGTTTAGTCCAGTTCTGTAATTTATGGGGGTCTCAGTGGTCTGTGGAAGTCAGAGCTGAATTGATTGAAGGTACTGCAAATCCCATAATTCATTATCCATACTCCCCCAAACATATTGTTTTTGTGATTAATCACTACGCTTTAATTATGTTCAATTTGTAACAATGAAAATACATCCTGCATATTAGATATTTGCATTAAAATTCATAAGAGTAGCAAAATTATTTATGATGTAGCAATGAAAATATGGTTGGGGGGTCACCACAACATGAGAAACCTTATTTAGGGGTCACGGCATTAGAGAGGTTGAGTACCACTACATTAATACATATATCTTTCTGTTTAATTTCTATTAAATTAAAAAATAATAATTTCTAGGGAGGCGTTAAGTAAAAAATTTTCTGCAAAAAAGTTTGGGAACCACTGATCTACTCACATTTGCATGTTTTCGAACTGCTAGGTTGGCAGACGCTAGGGCTAACAGTGGGAGCTCACTCCATTCTGCGGATTTAAACCACCAACTCTCCAGTCAGCAAGTTCAGCAGCTCAATGGTTTAACCTATTGTGCTACTTTTATCTTTTGTACATTTTAGCAATATGAACCTTTATCTCTATCTGTGTTGTAAGCTGACATGTCCCAGGGCCAGTAAAAAAGCAAATTATACACACACACACACACACACACACACACACACACATGCATATTGTTATATTTTTGACCTACCTAATAACAAAGTTATCTGAGGCCCCTTCCACACAGCTGAATAAAACCCTACCTTTTCTGCTTTGAACTGGAATATATGGTAGTGTGGACTCAGATTACCCAGTTCAAAGCAAAGATTGTGGGATTTTCTGGGTTATATGGCTGTGTGAAAGGGCCCAGAGTATGTTATTTACTAGGAAGCAAATGCTGCTTTGTTTCATATTTGTATATACTTATAAAAATTACATGTGGGAATTTTCAATTCCCCCTTCCTAACAGATGTTGAGGAAAAGCCAATGACATTTCTTTCCATATTCTTCAGTGTTTTAGTTGCAAATGAGAAAAAACAATGTTTACAAAACTGTGCATTAAAAAATCTCAAACAGTTTCACTCAGAATTCGGCAATATTTGAAAAACAATTTCTCAGTTGTAGGTCTGCCTCTGACAATGGCTGTTTAATTTTGCACAACTTTTTTGGGAGGAAAAGCATAGGACTCTAATACATTTCATAATTTTTTTCTCTATCACTACACAATTCTAACAGACTCTAAACACAGCATCTTTCCTTTCAGTATCTCATGCCACTCTAAATAATAAATTCTAACTCATATCTCAAACTGACTTTTATCTCTCACCAAATGCACCATCCTTTTAACAATCCCATTCAAAATTAAGCTGAGCAATGGACATTCTTAATATTCCATGTGTTCTCCCCTCAAATAGAGCCTTAGCTTATTATGTATAGCCATGGTTCTCAAAGTGGGTGGTACCACCCCCTGGTGGGCGGTGGGACAATTCAAGGGGGCAGTGGGAGGCTCTGGAGAATTTGGGGGTGCTGAGCCCTGTAAGGTGCAGTGGGAAGGGAAAGGGCCAAACAGGTTTCCAGACATCACCCCCTTCCTCTCCTTAACTCCGCCCAAAGGCCAGGACCGGGGCCCTCTATTGGCTGCATGTTATCCAGGTGTGTGGCCTCACTCTGCCCATTCTCTAATGGTGGCTTCCTTCACCTTGGGCTCCTCTAAGCTGTGCCTTCTCCTGGGGGTGTGGCCTTCCTCCCTCTCTCTTTGACCCATGCTCCTCTGATGGCGGGCTGCTAGCTGCCCTGTCCGTGCTTGCTGATGCTGGCGTCCTCATTGGTGGTGGTGCTGGGCCCCTACTATGTGGAGAGGGCCTCCTTCTCCTTGCTCGGAGGAGCCCTGCCTTTATGCCCCTGCCCCCTCCCGGCATGGGAGAAGGTGCACGTAGCCTCGGTGCTGGGCTCGTGCTGCGGGTGGGGGTGGCGCTACACTCTCTGGCCTGGGAGGGGGCCCCGCTCCCGGGCAGCGCCCTCATCCTCCACCTCCTCACTTGAATGTTTCTAATTTACACCTCTCTTTACAATATTTTACGAAAAAGTTAGAAACATTAATACATATATCTTTGTTTAATTGCTATTAATTTTTTAAAAAATATATAGTTTCTAGGAGGGCGGTGAGCAGATTTATTTCTGGAAAGGGGGCGGTAGGCCAAAAAAGTTTGAGAACCACTGGTGTATACCATAGGGCAGATACATATTACATAACCATACTTTACATGGATTTCTCTAGAAAATACAATATGTTTTGTTCAAATAAAAATCCAGAACACAATTCTTTTGATGTTGACAATTCCCATTTACATCTTCTTTCTTCCTCCTCCACTTCCATGAGATCATCAGCTTTATCATCCTTTGTGTGGAGATTTGTCAATGTTGTATGAAAGGATTTTTCTAGCATCAGCAATAATCAAACAATACAAAATGTTTTTCCCCCCCCCCCCCCCCCCCTCCCCTCCCCCCCCCCCTCCCCCCCCCTCCCTCCTCTCCCTCTCTCTCCCTCTCTCTCCCTCTCTCTCCCTCCTCTCTCCCCTCTCTCCCTCTCTCCCCCTCTCCCCCCCCCCCCCCCCCCCCCCCCCCCCCCCCCCCTCCCCCCTCCCCCCTCCCCCCCCCCCCCCCTCCCCTCCCCTCCCTCTCCCTCTCCCCCTCTCTCCTCTCTCCCTCCCTCCCTCCCTCTCTCTCTCTCTCCTTTCTGTACCCCCTCAAATATTCTATTGCTGTCTCCCAGGCCATCTGGAGGCTGTGTAGTATCAAGTAATTTCAGGCCTGTGACAGAGGTAGCTTTGGATATTCTGGTGGATGATTTATGCAAGCAACTGTCAGGAGGAGTGCATCCACCTTTATTTTGTTGGCCCTCTCATCAACTTGCCAAACAGAAAGATAGTCAAGTGAATTCTGCGATAGTTATTCCCATCCTCAGTAACATTAGTGAAGAATCAATAAACAGATTTGGGGTGGTCTTTTCTGAGTCACTTTCTCAACATTTTGTCAATGATTATGTTCTCTGGTGTTCCGCATGTTAAAATCAAAAGCTTAGAAGCTACTTTTAAATTTAAAGTTAACTTGTAATCTTCAAAGTGGACTTTTAACTTTCCCTAAGTATAAACAAGGAAGCAGCTAAGGCTGGAGTCTGTATAGCTTACTAAAAGTAAACAAAAAGATAACATGCAGATGGTATGCAGCTAAAAAACAAATCCAATATATGATCATCTATTTTTACAGACAGATTGTGCCTCATAATCATTTCTTGAGAAGGCCTTCCTGTAATGCTAAAGTGATAATTCTTTCTTATTTCAGAGACACACACAGCCTGAGCATGCAGAAATCCAGAGTCACCTCCTCAGATATATTAGAGAAATTTCCCAGCCGTAGAACACTTCAACATCTTTCAAGCATGGAGAGGCACTGAGCTCATCGCATGAGTTAAACTACTTCCGGCTATCATGCATGTTGAAAAAAGGCTGAAGTGTCCTGAAAGGAAGCAACTTCAGCAATTGACCTCATCACATTGAGAATTCAAAATACTGTTTCACCAAGCAACCTGAGGGTAATATACGAAATTATTGTTATTTCAGAGAAGTGTTTTTTCACTATAAAATCTATGAAAACCAGCCACACCCCCATTCAGAATTAAGCATTTGACTCCCCACTGGGAAAGATTTAAAGAAATGCTTAACTCCACCATGTCAATACACAAAATAGTGTTTGACTTAGGTTGAATATTACCTCTTTTTAAAAGAAATACTTGAGAGTTATGAACAACCCTCCATTCTATAACTTTAAAGGGGACCAGTAATTGGACATTTGATGAAGTGATTAATTACTGTGCCAAAATAATATTGCAGTGATTCTGTTCCAAGAAGCATCCCTTGATGTCTCCAGGCTTTTCCCCGGGAAGAATCAGGTGGGTGCAATGGAGCAATACTTTCTACAGCTGCTGTATTCTGCTTCTGGCAAACCAGAATATTTGATATCACCTTCAGCTTGGGTGCACACAGTCCCCATTAGCAATCCTGGAAACCTGTGTAGCTATTTCACACCTCCAGCATTTCAAGAACAATCTCATTGAATTCATTGGAGGCTACACTGTAAAAACGTTTTGCTATCCTTTTCTAACACACTTTTTGCACTGCAAGCATAAATCTTTGCATACACACAAACATTACCTTCCATACAGACATCTTTCTAAAGGCTAGCTTTTCACTTTTAATGCTCAATTGCTTTATTTCCACTTTAGAGAAATGTAGGTGAAATTGCCATCATCTAATATAGAGTTGAACATCCTTAAGTCTATTGATTTGGCCTAATAGCATGTACACAGTGACTAGTCAATATGTACAATCCAAAGCAGCTAAATAGTATAGTAGTCCTGCTGAAGCAGACTAATTTTAGAGCTTTTAAAAAGCTTTGTCTGGTCAGGCAACTCAAGTTTTATCTAGAGAACATGGATGTTGTATTTGTAGCTTATGTTCCAATTACATCCAGGCATAACTGAAATAATGGGGATGCTTTCAAAACTGCAGCCTGTACAAATGTAGCACCCAGAGCATTTGTAGAACCCAGAAAAAGTGGCAGTTAGGAATAGAGGCAACCAATTGCCCCTCCCAGAAAGTCCATTAGTCCTCTGCTTGCCAACCATGCCCTTGGGACATTTTCAGCAGTCCCATTGCCCCTTCATTCCAAATTCTATACAGAATATCAGAAAAGGCAGGTGTCTACAATATACTTTACATTCTCCAGGGCCAATTTCAGTTTCAGATCTGGGGTGTATTAAGATTTTCTGCAGAACATTAATGGGCTTCACCTGGACAATCCTGTGACTTTCTTTAATGCACTGTATATCCTTTGATCCAGAGGTCCCATACTAAGACCCATGGGCCAGATGTGACCCTCCAAAGTCCTTTACTCAACCCCTATCATAAACTTTAGACCGAGGGTCACTCTATGTCTGAAACGAATTGAAGACACACAACAACAACAACAACAACAACAACAACAACCCTAATTAACTGAAACTATCTCATCAGGCAAAAGCAGACCCACACTTGCCATTGAAATTCTGGAAAGTCTATGTTGGTTTAAATTGTTCTTCATTTTAAATATAATATCGTATTTTCATTGGGGGGGGGGTGTTGCACTACAAATAAGATATGTGAAGTGTGTATTCATCCATTTTTTTCATACTATAGTCCACCACCCTGACCCTCAACAGTCTGAGCTCTGGTTCTCTGCTTTAAAAGTTTGAGGACTCCTGGTTTAATCCATGCTACAGCATGCATTAAGAGTGTGTGCACTGTGGTTATTGTAGTTTCAAATCAGCTTGAAGTGTTATCTAATTATCAGTACAGATTAGCCCTATGGAAGACTGCTTCTTAGAACTATAGCAAACATGGGCAAACTTTGACCCTCCAAGCTAGTAGGCTGTTAGTAATTGTGGGAGTTGAAGTCCAAAACACCCAGAGGTCTGAAGTTTGTCTATGCCTGAGCTATAGGAAGATTGCTTTGATTAATTTCTAGTGCTGTATTTTTAACTAGAGTTTTACTTGGTATTACTGCTATTTTTGTTATGTCTTCATTAGAATTGTAAATTTTGTGTTGAACATTTTGTGCTTTTGGAATGGTTCATTCGATTGCAAATATGTTGTGAAGATTTTAATAATGAAAAAGGAAATATAAATCTCTACTGAAAATATCACCAATATATTGAAATCCAGCTGTCTTTTAATTTCTTGCAATTTCTGGGGTTCAATGGTAACTTCTCAGAAGAGGGAAATGTTGAACTGTCTTTGTTGAGCATTAGTAGTGATGCCAATGGAATTTCACTAGGCCACTAGGCCTTTCATAGCTTCCTACTCTGTTCACACAAAATGACTATTCCATTACAGTCACGATATCATTGATAGTACATACATTCTATGTTGAAGGATCTTTGATATTACACTTCTCTTCATTGTACCAATTCACCAATCCATGGTCCCATGATCACACTTCTGCACATGTCTGTAATTCTGTCTCCCTGAATTACTAATATTCCTTGATTTTATATTGTAATTGCCTAATTCCAACATTTTAAAACAAAAGATATAATAATATAAAATTTAAAAAATGTCGAGGAAAAGAGAGAGAATTCCACACCCTGATGTCACTTTTCTGCCAGCATGCCAGCAGAGAAGCAGAAAGGATCCATCATACCAATATTGCAGATTGGCAGATACTGATAGGTTTTTACCCATTAATAGTTACGGGTTGGTGTTGAGACATAGACCAGTAGTGGGATGCACACAGCTGCAATGTTCAAGTTCCCTGCTCCTTGCAGTAAAGTCCTCAGTCAGTGACCTGTAGGGTTGCCACTTGAATAAGGAACAGGTATCTAAAATTAGGGATTTTTTTCACAAAAATAAGGGACACTTCATAAAAACTTGAAAATCAATTGATAATTTTCAAGTTTTAATGAAGTGTCCCTTATTTTTGTGAAAAAATCCCTATTTTTAGGTACCTGTCCCTTATTCTTTTATCGAAAAGTGGCAACCCTAGTGAACTGTCTCTGGAATAGAGATTGAATTGTGGTCAATGTATTATCTTGCCTGCTTCCCATTCCAACTATTTGTCAGGTCATCTCCATTCCAAGCTAATGTATCTAAATTGGCCAACCATTTCTAAAATATGTGTTTTGCCAGCCAGCTAATTTTCTCTGGAAATATTCGCAGGCTGATATTCCCATTCCCCAACTCAGTTTTGGGAATATGACATTTCATTTCTAAGAAAGCACCTCTGAAATTCTGGAAAGCATCCTCACTCATTAACCATTGCTATCAGTCAGATACAGAGACCAAAGGCCCTAATGACATTAATCTCTGATATTGAAAATTATGAGCCAGACTTTCAAAATGATATAAGTGCTTTAAAAACTATAAGAAAGGAAACAGTTAGATGCTATTCATAAATCTCATCTACTTGCTCTGGAGCTTCTGCTTCAGTTATTGAATTTAACTAGAATGAAGACTTACTAAAAGACACAAATGAGACTAAGGAAAAATACATTCATTTAATGTGCATTTAGTATTCACTATGAGAAATATATAGTTAAAAGGTAAAAAAAACCACCAATATTTTAAATAAATAAATAAATAGTACGTAAATGCTATTAACTATTCATTTTGGTTACATTTTGTTACCTATAAATATTTTGATCTCATGCAAATATTTTGATCAACCTGCTTGTCAGGTTTTAATGGATTCGTTTCAATTGGTTCAGCTCGAGGATGTGGGCAAGATCCTTGGAGAGGCGAGGCCCACCACATGCATCCTAGACCCCTGCCCATCCTGGCTGATCAAAGAAGCCAGAGGGGATTTGGCAGAGTGGGTGAAGGTGGTGGTCAATGCCTCCTTACAGCAGGGCAAAATTCCAGCCAGCTTAAAGCAAGTTGTTATAAAACTGCTGTTGAAGAAACCATCACTGGACCCCACTCAATTAGTGAACTATCGGCCAGTTTCCAATCTCCCCTATTTGGGCAAAGTCATGGAACGTGTGGTGGCTTCGCAACTCCAGGGGTTCTTGGTAGACATTGATTATCTTGATCCGGCACAGTCTGGCTTCAGGCCGGGACATGGTACTGAAACAGCCTTGGTCGCCTTGGTAGATGATCTACGCCGGGCACTTGACAGGGGGAGTGTGTCCCTGTTAGTTCTGCTGGACCTCTCAGCGGCCTTCGATACCGTTGACCATGATCTCCTTCTGGGTCGCCTTGCAGATATGGGGCTTGGGGGTACTGTGTTGCAGTGGTTCCAATCCTTTCTGAAGGGTTGTACCCAGAAGGTGTCATTGGGTGACACCTGTTCGGCTCCACAGAAGCCGAACAGTCTTGTGGAGTCCCTCAGGGTTCAGTATTGTCCCCGATGTTATTTAACATGTACATGAAACCGCTGGGAGAGATCATTCGGAGTTTCGGAGTAAGGTGTTATCTGTACGCAGATGACGTCCAGATCTGCCACCCCTTCCCACCTGTCACCAAGGAGGCTGTCCAGACTTTGAACTGGTGCTTGGCCGCTGTGTCGGACTGGATGAGGGCTAGCAAATTGAAGCTAAATCCAGACAAGACAGAGGTCCTCCTGGTCAGTCGTAAGGCCGAACAGGGCATAGGGTTACAGCCTGTGTTGGATGGGGTTACACTCCCCCTGAAGACGCAGGTTCGCAGCTTGGGAGTGATCCTGGATTCATCGCTGAGCCTGGAAGCCCAGGTCTCGGCGGTGGCCAGGGGAGCTTTTGCACAGTTAAGACTCGTGTGCCAGCTGCGCCCGTACCTTGGGAAGTCTGATCTGGCTACGGTTGTCCACGCTCTGGTCACATCCCGAATAGATTACTGCAACGCTTGAGATACATGTTTTTAAACTGTTTTAAAAATTATTTTTAATATTCTTTCCATCCCATTTTGTAGTTTACTGGCAAATAGGACCCATTGTTCCTCTTATTTCTGTCACATGAGCTTCAGCTATAAAATCTGAACTACCTGCATTAAAATTTACAATTTTATTTTTGGTTTTCAAAAATGTCATTATTTCTCACTGAATCTTTAACCATCCAACGGAAGGGTAGTTCATGTCACCGATTTCAGGATCTTACAGAATTAATTACATATGAGACAATTTCCTTTTTGATTGCTATTTTAACAGGTTTATTTATTTATTTATTATTTATTAACTGCATTTCTATACTGCTTTTCTCACCCCTGGGAGGACTCAAAGCAGTTTACAACATAATAAATGGCAAATTCAATGCCTCATATATATATATATATATATATATATATATATATATAATATCACATATCCAAATAAATAACATATAACTGTAGAAAATAACCATTAAAATTATAAAAACATCAAGCATAGATAAAATTGTAATGACAGTTTAATTATCTTAGCTGAAATAAATTTAACAACGTTTGTTTTAATTATTGTAACCCACTCTGTTGTTTATTCGTTCAGTCGCTTCCAACTCTTTGTGACCTCATGGACCAGCCCACGCCAGAGCTCCCTGTCAGCCATCACCCCCTCCCACCCTCCAGCTCCTTCAGGGTCAAGCCAGTCACTTCGAGGATACCATCCATCCATCTTGCCCTTGGTTGGCCCCTCTTCCTTTTTCCTTCTATTTCCCCCAGCATCATTCACTCTAGACTGAGAAAAAAGAGGAGGACAATAAAAATGTTATGGGTTATGAACAGACTTGGTTAAGTTTGGTTAAGTTTTTTTTAACTCTTATTTTCTGGGCCTTTAAGGATCTAATTTAAAATGTTTTGCTAGTTTGACATCAATTTAACTGACAGGACCCAATTCTATGGATTCTTGGGATTTTTAGTTTGGTGAGGTACCAGCACTCTTTGGTAGAG
Organism: Anolis apletophallus; assembly: GCA_030556195.1. Lineage (NCBI taxonomy): Eukaryota > Metazoa > Chordata > Lepidosauria > Squamata > Anolidae > Anolis > Anolis apletophallus. The sequence goes on along the minus strand of JARBWK010000003.1, from coordinate 165,709,164 downwards.
AAGGCTAAAAACCATGCAAAAACTACATCTCCAATGGTACAATAGTATTGGACCATGGCAGTTAAAGTGGTGTCAAGCGACATTAATTATACAGTGTAGCTTTACTCCTAGAGCTGATTTCAAAGACGTGCAGAAAACGAACAAAATCTATTACATGCTTGCTCCAAACAAAATAAGTTCTGTAGGTTTGTTCTTAAGTTGAATTTGTATGTAAGTTGGAACTCCAGCTATATGTGTGTGTGTGTCTTGGACAAGTGCAGTCAAATAATTTGGCAAATGGTGAATGGGCAAGAAGATGCAAGGTGGTTTGGATGGCTTTTAATCAAAACTAGACCATGCTAACAGATGATAAACTGCCAGTGAAGGTGGGAGCAGATATCGTCAACACTACAGTTTTATTGGCAATGTTATATGCATCTAAAACATGGGCAACAACAAAGTTACAGGAGGAAAAACTGGCAATGACTCAGAGAACAATGGAATGACGGATGTGTGGTGTGACAATAATAAAGTTAGCAATAAAGACCTGTGTCATAGAACCAGGGTACATGATGTAATCAATGAGATCTAGGAAGTAAAAAGAAGATGGGCAGGGCATATAGCACGAACAAAAGACAACCGATGGACATATTGACTAATGAACTGGATACCAAGAGACCATAAGCGACCCTCATACTCGAGAACATGAAGCAATGGTTAAGCAATTTGGCCAGATATTGAAAAGAAAAGAACAGGTTTGTATATTTTGGCAAATAGTAGATTTGCATGAACCCCAAAGAAGTGGATCAATGACAAATTGGATAAGGAGACACAAACATATGTGTGCGCATGCTTTGGATATGATAGGGAAGAGTTAACACCCCTGTGGAGTTTGTTTTGCCATCTGTTCCCATTCAGAAGAGTTCACCTCATTTTCTGTCCCTGTGATAATTGAATTTTGAAAAATGGCTTGTTGTGGAAACAAGAAGGGTAGATTTCTCACTTCCTGTTGTGTGACCTCCATTCTTAAGAATGAGTTGTTCGAAAACCGGATGTTTGTGTTCTAACAAAACCTGAATGGTTCAGAAATGTTTTGAATGACATAAAACGTGTGTCTAGTTTCTTTGTTAGAAGACAGGTCTGTGGATTTCTTTGTCTCTGTGCATACCCATAACATTTTATATGTTTTGTTCCATACCAGCTATCAATACAGCACAGTCCTTTAATTAGATCATGAAGCCACTTTGATCAATTATTTGTCACAAAAAGAAAACAGAAAATAAATAAATTCTACCATTAGGTACATAGCTAGCCACTATATTTTTCAAAGTTTATTTCCTGGGTTTTGTTAGGTCATTCCACAAAGGGAAAATATATAACCCATAAACATTTAGGTGAAGCAAATGCATCCTGGGCAGAGTATGTGTGGATATATTGACAAAAAAGGTTAAGTGATTTCTAAAAGATTTCACATTGTAATTATGAAAGATTACATTTGGCTCCCTGCAACTCCATCCAGCAGTCTAAGAAATGGGGATTTGGAATGGCTGAACATTTTATTTCAATTCAATTTTGGCCAGAAATTATCAATATTTTCAAATTTAACTATACAGAGTTGACAAATTCACACATTTCTAAATTAAGGCTGTTTAATCATTATACAGCAGGGTAAGGAAAGTGTGACCCTAGTACTGAATATGGTCCCCCAAACACACCAGAATGGGCATGGGAAGGAAAAGGGTACCGGGAACATATGAAATTGATGCCATGTTTTTGCTGAAAGACTTCATCTAATATAGGCTAGCAGAAGAAGCACCAGAAGTAGCATTTTTCTCTTGCCCTAGAAAGTCCTAGCTTTTTTGTAATGAGCTATGCAATGGCTTGCATAAGTGAATCCAAGGTATCAGATTTGACATTTGTGCAATGATAAAACAGTATTTTTACAAATGCTAGAAATTGGGATAAGAGAATGACATTATTGGATATAACCCAGTAATGGGAATTAAATGTCAAATTAATATTTATATTATTAACTCCAATGTACCTCAAATATTTATGACTAGTAGATGGGATTGAAAGTAAACTTGTAGAAAGCATATTTTGGGAGCCATATGTACACAGCTATGATAGGGTATTTTGAAAACAGACATCTTTTATAGTTCATTCTTTGCTTCAGATTGTGTGTGTGTGTGTGTGTGTTTGTCACAGGACAGGACTCCGTGTGATTCATCACAAGAATTAGAGCGACCTTACAGAAGCCAGAAGTCGGATGAGTTTTCCCGAGAAATCGGAGAGGCTCGAGATGGAGGCGGGGGCACCGCGGTTCCCCGCCGAGGAGGAAGCACACATGGGAGTGTGGAACCTCACCCCGGAGGAGTCCACATTGGCGACGGCATGGGGTGCGTCGGTCCAAGCGGATCTCCAAGAGCAGCAGGCCTGTGGCGGGGCAGCGGCAGCTTCAGCTGGAAGCGAAACAACGGAGCCATCATCGCCCGCACAGATGGCTGTGCTGGAATGCCGGATGGAGGCATTGGAGACCACTTTGCAGGTCATGTCCCTGGCATGGGATAAGCAGGACCAAGTGGTCGAGGAGCGGAGACGCTCATCCTGGAACCCCCCGGGACCAGGGGACTTCACCGGATACAGCTGGATGGAGGAGGGGAAGCCGGCCGCGGCCTCGTTGGCTGCAGGAAGCCCCAGCCTGCCCTCGGTATTTGTCGGTGAAGGAGATGCCAGTACCAGAGTGACCAGACCGAAAAAGGCTCTCAGCATGGGCTTTGGGATGGGGACCCTGCGTGAGGAGGAAGAGTTGGATAGCCAGGGTTCCCAGGGATCAAGGCGCACCCTCGCCCAGCCGGCAGCGTCGACTGGAGCAGGGAGAGGAGCTCGGCGGATGGACTGGCATGCCCCGAGGGGAGGGGGAGATGCTTGGCAAGATGTGCAAGTTGGCCAAGGACGAGGGGGACCCCCCCTGGCAGGGAGCGGGCCCGTGGGGCGCTCCAAGAAGAGAGCCGCTGCGGGCTGAATTCGAGGGTGAAGCCTGCAAGGTGGTGTTCTTTGTGGCCTCCTTCAGGAACCACATGGAAGACTACGGTCATCTTTACCCGAGTGAGGCAAGCCGGGTTCGAGCCGTGGGAGCAGTCTTCAAGGCCCGAGTGGCAGAGTGGTATGTGCAGTGCCACGACTGCCAAGATCCCTGCCTGCGCACGCTGGGGGCCTTCCTGCGGAGCGGGTCAAAGCCAAGGAGGCGCTTCGCAGCCTGTCCCAGGGGTCGCGATCGGTGACCAAATATGCAGAGGAATTCAATGGACTGGCGGGGAAGGTGGCCGAATGGTCAGAGGCTACCCTGCTAGAACTCTTCAAAGACAGGCTGCGCCGGGATGTCCTGGAATGGAGCCTACATCGAGACGACCCGCGTGACATTGACGGCTGGATCCGGTTGGCGGGGAACGTTGAGGGGGTCCTGGCCCAGGTGCGACGGAGGAAGAATCAGCTGATGCCAGTGGGGAAGCCGCGAGTAGATCCCAAGCGAGGCCCACCTGCAGGAAAACCAGCGCCGGGGAAGGAGCCAGGGAAGCCGGGGAAGACACTCTGCTTTATTTGCAACAAGCCGGGGCACCGAGCGCTCAGCTGCTGGCAGAGAAACCCCCCGGAGGGACGGCGGGTTGCGGTTGCCAGTGCACGGAAGGCGGAGACGGCGGAACAGCCGCCTGAAGGGGTGAGTCCAGGCCCCAAGAGCATCCGGTGCCGGTTGGAGCTTCGGCGGAGTGGGGAATATGAGGCGCACGAGGCGTTTGTAGACTGTGGCTGCTCAGAGAACATAATGTCCCCGGGACTGGCGGAAGGCTTGGGATGTGAAACCCAGGTCCTGCCGGCTCCAATCGAGTTTGCCCAACTGGACGGTTCCTATGCGGGAGGGGGTCCATTCCCGTTGAGCACTAAGGGACTACGAGGCCGAGTAGGGCCCTGGGAAGGGGCCATTGACTTTGTTATTGCACCTGTGGGGGGCCAAGAGGTTGTGCTTGGAATGCCGTGGCTGGCGCAAGCCAACCCCAACATTGATTGGCAATTGGGAGCTGTCATGTGCAAAGCTGATCCCGCGAGTCGGGAGGGGACTCTCGCTGAGAAGGCCCTAGCGAAGAAGGGGGGCCTGAGGGAGGCCCGGTTATCCCAAAAGAGTATAGTGATTATGCTGACGTGTTTAGCCCGGTGCTGGCGGGGTGTCTACCCCCCAAAAGAAATGTGGAATGCCGGGTAGAGATTCAAGAGGGGAAATCCCTGCCTAAACCCAAACTTTACCCAATGTTCCAGAAGGAGAAAGGGGCCCTTAGGGTACAAATTGATGAATATCTGAGAAAGGGGTTTATTGAAATATCGGAGTCCCCAATTGCAGCACCGGTGTTATTCTGGAACAAAAAGGATGGGGGACTGCTAATGTGCATAGATTACCAGGGCCTCAACGCTATTAGCACAGTGAATTGTTATCCTCTGCCCCTGATTAAAGACCTCATGGGCCAGCTTTGGGGGGGGGGTATTTTACAAAAACTGGACTTGATTGACGCTTTCCATATGGTGAGGGTGAAGCCAGGAGACAAATGGAAAACGGCGTTCTCCTGTCCTCTAGGGCTCTATCAATGGACCGTCATGCCATTCGGTTTGGCCGGGGCTCCAGGCATATTCATGCAGTTGATAAATGAAGTACTTCACCCCCTACTGTATAAGGGGGTATACGTCTATTTAGACGGCATAGTGGTAGTGACCCAGACGTGGGGGGAGCATGTAAAGCTGGTGCGGGAGGTGTTGGAGCAGCTGAGACAGGCCAGGCTTTACGTCAAGCTGAGTAAGTGCGAATTTGGAAAAGAACAGATAGACTTCCTGGGTTACCGAATCAGCAGAGAGGGGGTGGCCATGGACCCGGGGAAAGTGGAGGATGTGTTAGCCTGGGAACCCCTGCAGACGCGGAAACAGCTCCAGGCTTTCTTGGGATTGGCAAATTTTTATAGGACCTTTATCTGCAACTTTGCGACCCTGACCCTCCCCCTCACAGAGTTGCTAAAAACAAAAGGTAAAGGGGAGTCAAAGAAGGTGAGGCCCCGGGCGCAAGGTTAGGATGGACAGAGGAGTGCCAGAGAGCCTTTGAGGAGCTGAAAAGGGCATTCACCGGGGCCCCATTGTTAGTACACCCTGATCCAGAGAAGCCCTTTGTAGTACAATGTGACGCATCCGATTGGGCATACGGGGGGGGGGTGCTCCTCCAAAGGGATCCGGAGGGCCGATTGCGGCCATGTGCTTACATATCCCGGAAATTCGGGCAGGCAGAACGGCGGTGGCCGGTGTGGGAGAGGGAGGCTTACGCGGTACGCTCGGCGTTACAGGCGTGGCGTCATTTCCTGGAAGGGGAAGCCCATCCGTTCAAGGTTCTGAGTGACCACTGGAACTTGCAATATCTCAGGGCGCCACAGAAACTGTCCCCCAAGTTGGTGTGGTGGGCACAGTATTTGTCACGATTCAACTTTACGTTGAAACATATAAAGGGGAAGGACAATGTAGTGGCAGATGTGCTCTCGCGCTATCCTGCCATGGGCCCAGATTCCCGGCAGACCCCAGGGTCCATTTTCACCAAAGAACAGTGGGGGATGGCGGTCCGGACACGGGCGCAGGTACAAAAGTTGTTGGAGGCCCAAGAGAGGAAGCTGGGAGAGTGGGAGAGATTGTTACAGGACAGTTATGAAGGAGACAAATGGTTGGAAACCCATAAGAATGAATGTAAGAACCAGGATGGGTTTTGGTTCGTACGCTCCAAGCTATACATTCCATCTGGAATGCGGGCCAGGGTGTTGGAGCGGGGTCATGACCACAAGAGCACAGGCCACTGGGGTTCCACCAAAACAACATTAGCGCTTCGACGAGATTATTGGTGGCCAGGGATACGGGGGGATGTCCGACGATACATTCAGGGGTGTGAGGCATGTGCGAGAGGAAAGGAGCCCACCGCGAAACCCCAAGGATTGTTACAAGTGGTGGCAGCTCCGACCAGGCCCTGGACGCGTGTTAGCACAGACTTTGTGGGAGAATTGCCAGCCAGTCGTGGGTTCAGGTACATTTGGACCGTGTTGGACCAGGCGCATTTCATCCCTCTAGCCAAGCTTCCATCCGCAGAGAAGTTAGCCAGACTCTACATCCAGCATATTTACTGCCTGCACAGATGTCCTGAGCAGATCATTAGTGATCGCGGGGTACAGTTCACAGCACAGTTCTGGGGTAAATTCCTGCAGGCCTTAGGGGCTGAGAGGTGTCTCACGTCTGCGTACCACCCGATGTGCAATGGCGGGGTGGGACGCGCGCAGAAGACTTTGGGCAATTACCTCCGAATATACACAAACCGAAAACAGTCGGATTGGGCTGATTTACTGCCATACGCTGAGATGGCTTATAATGGGTCCGTGCACTCTTCTACAGGAAAGCCCCATTCTCAGTGGTTTACGGACAGGAGGTCCGTCCGTTGCCCAAGCTTCCAATGTGGGATGAGGGGGGCCCGGGAGAGAATTGGGAGGTAAAGGCCCGATTCGAATGGAAAGAGGTCATTGATGCCCTTAGGAAAGCCCAGCACTCTTGCCAGCGATTTGGAGATCGCAGGAGGTGGGAAGGGGATGTGTACATCAAGCTTGACGTCCCATCTCGAAAACTGGGGCCAAAGTATCTGGGCCCGTTTCGAGTGGCCCGGGCTGTGAATCAAGTTACGTATGAACTCGCCCTGCCAAAAGGGATGGGCAAAGTCCACCCTACCTTTCATTGTAACCTGTTGAAACGGTATTGTAGCCCTGTGGGCCCGTGGGACTGAAATGCCATGTTGTTTCTGCAGGAGGAGGAGGAGGTGGAGGAGAACATCCTGTCAGACGCCGATGCCCGCGGCCCTGAGTTTGGCCGGCGGGATCCGGGATCCGACCTAGCCTAAACAAAGGACAGCTGGCTGGCTGGGATCGGAGAGCAAGGCGATTCCCATGGGAAAGATGTGAGGGGGGTTCATCACGGGTTTGTCACGGGTGTGTATGAGTATAAAAGGTGTGTGTTGGTGGTGGGAAGCACTTCTGGCTTCAAGTGTATTGTTCCTTTAATAAAATTTGGTTGGATCTTCCAGAGGACTCCGTGTGATTCATCACAAGAATTAGAGCGGCCTTACACCAACCTGTCAGTTTTCAGTCCTGCTGCAAAAGGGTTTAATCATAGAGTTAAAAGGCCATAGAATTGGAAAGGGGCTCACGAGCCAATAAATCCAACCCCTTGCTCAGTGCAGAATCTCCATCTTGAAGTATCTCTAACAGGTAAATGTTGAAAGAGGTCATAACTAAAATAAACCACAGTAATATGTAGAGGGAAAAAACAAACCTCAACATGTTTACTGAATCAAAATGTTGTTCACAAAGGTTAGAACCAACAGTTAATTGTTAGGGGCTATATGCAAAGGTGATAATAGCCATCAAGTGAATGGATTATCCCAAGATACCGCATATGGTATTCCCTGTAGTAACCTATGGATGTGAGAGCTGGACCATAGGGAAGGCTGAGTGAAGGAAGATAGATACTTTTGAATTGTGGTGTTGGACCACGGGAAGATCCAACCAGTCCATACTCAGGAAATAAAGCCTGACTGCTTGTTGGAGGGAAGGATAATAGAGGCAAAAGATGAAGTACTTTGGCCACATAATGAGAGGACAGGAAAGCTTAGAGAAGACAATTATGCTGGAGAAAATAAAAGGAAAAAGGAAGAGGGGTCGACCAAGGACAAGATGGATGGATGGTCTCCTCGAAGTGAGTGGCCCTGAAGGTGCTGGCGGGGGGGGGGGGTGATGGCCGACAGGGAGCTCTGGTGTGGGCTGGTCCATGAGGTCATGTAGAGTCAGAAGAGACTAAACGAATAAACAACCATTAAGGCCAATGAAGTTTATCTTAATTATATTTAGGGTATATTAGATCCTCTTCTTGCAAGAATAATACCTGATTAGGTGAAGCAGTTCATCCACTTCAATCACCAAAATCTCTCCTAATAATAATAAAAGGGGTTGAAAGAGTCATCCTTCTTATAGAGAAAGGTTAACAGTGGGACTGTGCTGGGAATCAAAATTAGCTTGTTTGGACCTAAAATGTGACTTAACCACCACAATTAGGCACATTTGCAGAGGAAAAGATGTTACAAGAATTCACATATCCAGTTTAATTACTTTTCTTCACAGAGATGAGACTCTTCCAGTCCAAGAATAAACTGCCTTCTAAGGAAGTCCATAGTTGTTAAATAAAATCCATTAATTCTGAAAACAGTTTGTTCCTTTGGTGGTAGTAATATCCTGACAATGTTTAAAATTTGACTCCTTTAAGAAAACACCAAGTCCCATGTGGATACTAGGTATGAGTAATGACAGATTGTAGGGTTAGGTGTCACAATGTGCAACCTGCTTCTTAACTCTTGTTGACTAAAGCCACTCTTAAGGAATATCAACATAGAATGAGTCACAGCATTTCTTGGACTACACATGAGCAAACTACTCCTGTTTATACTTCTTTTTTTAAAAAAAAACAAGTTGCCTTGTGACAGAGGTTATGTCAACAATTCCCCCACCCCCACCCCCACCTTTTTCTAGGTTGTATACTCTCAACAAAATTAGGGTATTGTGGAATTTTGAGGAGGGGCTTCCCTGAACACACATTTGCTCCCATCTGATTTCTGAACCTATGCAGTGATAGATTCAGTTAGAACTTGACATAAGACTATCTGGTAATGCCATGAATATGGAGAAAATACTACCTGAAACCCTTGTTCTGGATCAATAAAAGGCAGATTTATTTATTTGCCACGTTTCTATACCGCCCCTCTCAGCCCGAAGGCGACTCGGGACGGTTTACACAGGCAGTCTCTGCCCTCAATACAACACAGCAACAAGTCAACCCCCCAAGAAAAAAACCATATAATACCAATTTAACAATTAAAAACATACAATTGCAGCCTCAGCGTCATGTTGAAATCAGTTTCCATCACATCGTCATCATTCCTTGTATCCAATTAAGCCTTATATTTCATCAATAAATGCCTGCTCAAATAACCAGATTCCAACATTCCACTTCCCCATCATCTTCTTGCTCTTTGTCTTTCACAATTATTCTCTGGGCCTTCTCCACTATGTTTTACTTAACCACAAGGCACATATAGTATTTTGGAAGCTGCATCATACCCATCACTGGTCCACACAGCTCAGAAAAGTCTAGAGGTAAAAAGAAATTCCATCAGACTTGACGATCAAAGCAACATATTTGGATCTTCTGAAACAGGTTGTTAAAACATGGGCACTTTGTCTCAATCATTTCAACATTTGCAAACCTTATAGAGAATTTCTGGAAAATAAATCTTAAATAATAATGGGAATATTTAAAAGTGTAATAAGTGAAATGTGCCTAATTTGGGGAAATTGCAAAAAATGCTTTAGTCAATAAAAGAAGGTTGTGTAAATTGTACAAGTAAAAATGGGTAAGAATTTTTGTGGTAATTTTAGTTCAGAGGGAAAATCTATAATTGGGCCTCATAGTTTCAGTTAGAATAGATCTATTAAATCAGTTGTTGACATTGATATTGTGAATTTACTCTACTTGGGATGAACTAATAGGATTTAAACAACAGAATCACACAACATGATGCAATACAGCTGTCTTGGCCATGAGGTCAAAAGGCAAAACTGATCTAATGCAAACAATACAATATAATTCAACACAATATCTATACGCATGATAAAAGTGAAAATATGTATGTTTACTTACACAGACAGGTTCTCCCATCCACAAACAGCTATACCTCCACTACGCAGTGTTCCTTACTCTCTCCACTGGTGTGGAATTTGCATGACTCTGGCCACTGCCTCACTTAACCCTTTCATATTCTTTTCTATGGCACACAGCAAACAGAAGAATTGATCAGCAACTAAACATACTGGAGGGGTTTGGGGAGAATTCACCACATTTATAGGAATTGTGGGTCCTGTGATGTATAGTTCACCTGCAATCAAAGAGCATTCTGAACTCCACTAACGATGGACCTTGAACTAACTTGGTACACAGAATCCCCATAACCAACACAATATACTAGAGGTCTTTGAAGGGATTTATAGGAGATGTAGATCACCTCCATCAGTATGAATGATGGATCTGGACCAAACTTGGCATGCATACCCAATATGCCCAAATTTTAATACTGGTGGGTTTTGAGGGGAATTGGCCTGGACATTTTGGAGTTGTATGTACTGGGATTTATTGTTCACCTACAATCAAGGAGCACTCTGAACTCCACCAAAGATGGAATTGGAGCAAACTTGGCATACAGAGCCCCCATGACCAGCAAAAAAAATACTGGAAGTCTTTGGGGAGAAATTCACCTTGATTGGGGGGGGGGGGTTTGTAATTCACCTACAATCAGAGAGCACTGTGAACCCAAACACTGATATACCTGATATGCTAAAATTTGATAACTGGAGGATTTTGGGGAGAACTGATCTTCCTTTCTTGGAGTTGTCGTTCAATCACATCCAGAGAAACTGTGACCTCCACCGATGGTGGATCTGAACTCAACCTACTGGAAGGGTTTGAGCGGACTGACTCGCCATAGTCAAAGTTGTTGTTTACCCTACAGCCAGAGAGCACACTGATATATCTACAGCAAGCTTGCCCAGCATAACAAACTTTAAGTACTGTGAAAGTTTTTTTGAGGTTAACCTGGCATGATGTGAGTTGTAGTTCACCCACAACCTAATGCATTTTGTACAATTAAAAATGACTTTTTCAAATAACCTGGGCAACACTGGATACCCAAGCTAGTATTACAATATAATATAGGCAAGAAGAAATACAAGTAGCATTTGGAGGGGGTGAAAATTTCTGCCATGATCTCAATTTAACAGTAGTACTTTTGGGAAGGTTTCATCCACCATTAGTGAACCTGGAACCTTTTGTATACATTGAATGTTCTCCATCCTGAGCTACAGCTCTTCTGTATAATATAAATTTGGGATTACTGTAAAGCAGTGGTTCCCAACCCTAGGTCCTCCAGTTGTTTTGGACTTCACCTTCCAGAAATCCCAGCCAGTTTACCAATATTGGAAGGACCAAAGGTTGGGAACCACTGTTGTAAAACTTATTTCTTTCTGTTGCCTACCTGCAGCATCAGCTCATTTGCAACTTGATGGCACCCGATTCTGCAATGATATAGGCATGAACCAGAATAGTGTTTCCCCACAATTCCCCAGCAGAGAACTTATGAATGATTTTGTACATCTAAATGAAATATAGCTTGAAAGCTGAACATTTCAAGATCTTACTTTCCACGACAAATGACTTTAGATGAAAAGCTCTCTGTTTTCATTAGAGCTCTGCTGAAAATATACTAAAGATACTGAGAACACCAGTTCAACAGAGGCTTCAACAGAGGAAATCTAATGTGATTTTTCTTTCTTTTCTAGCTAACATATATTATGTAAATAAATTAATTTGAGATAATGAAGAAGGAGCTAGCAAATGTATTTAGTCTCATACCGACTACAAAATCATTAGTTGTTGCAAAACTAGTTTCATTTTCCCCAGCAACATAAATAGATGAAAGATATTCTACTAATAAGTAATTGTTTCTGTTTCACAAAGCCAGATTACTTCTAAAGATTTCTTTGAAGATTTTCACAAGGCGTCCCTTTAACTTTAGTTGACTTAGGCATATATTGAGGATTGCAATGATGAGTCTCTTCTCTTCATGTCTGGAATAGGCAACTATCAAGGACTGGGGACTGAATTGGTCTCCTATGGGACCTTGTGTGGCCATACCCCTTGCTACACCACCTCTACCCTCCATTTTTGGGATGAATATTTCATTACTCAATATTCTCTCCATTTTTAGTAGGGAGGAAGACTTATGTTGCTTAAATATGAGAATGTAAAAGCTTCGTTTGTAATACCTCGAAATAGCTTTTATGGCTATATGTCCCATTGCTGCCCACTTCTACTTCTTATTCTGATGTTTCAATCACATGAAAAATATTTGCTTATTTATGTAACTATACCAAAACCAAAAATGTGGGTGTTAATATGTTAGCTTGAAAGTGAGATAGAAAATGACAACAGGGGTTGTTTTTTTTTTTCCAGAATGGTTTACACACCAGTGCCCAAATTCCCATTTCACAAAGAAGACTGACACAGGGGATACATCAAACAGAGAAAGAGAAGAGGGGGGAGAGAACTTTGCCAAGCTGATGAAAATGCCCTTGCTTGCTACCATGGGAGAGAAAAAAGCTTTGACATTTCACACTGATTCAAGTTGTGTGTGATACAGCCAGATGTCAGAACTGCAAGAGACTCACACAGAGCGCCACAGCTCCTCTGCCTCCCAAGCCGAAAGGAAAGTGTTTTCTCCAATCAACTCTGTGCAGAAGAGTGCAGTGCAGTAATTGCAGCATCAAATAGCTGTCTCATCTTCTATCTCTTTAAGTCTTCTATGTGTTTCAGGTAATCTCTTCATTAAAAAAAGAGAGACAGAGATTTATACCCTATGTGGTTGTCTATCTGTCTTCTTTTCCCTTTTCATTTTCCTAAGAAGGGATGGTGAAACTTGGATGGCAAGTTCAACTTTAGAGATGGATAATCAATTTCACTCACCCTCTTAAATTCTCTTCCACTTGACATTAGGCAAGCCACAACATCCTTGACTATTAGATGCCTCATTAGACTTTGCTCCATTTATGAGCTTTTTGTGAAGTGTAATTGAACCAACTGCACCATAATTTTATTGGTGATCTGCGAACAATTATTATGACTGAATTTCATGTTGATGTTTTTAAGCTTGTGTTGCTACTGTGTTCATAGCTTTGATAATTCTGTTGTGAACTGGTATACCTTCTGTGTTAACTACCTAACTGAGGTTGATATCTGGCATTTGGTTGTACAGGTTCAGTATCCCTTACCAAAATGCTTGAGACCAGGTGTTCCATATTTCACATTTTAGGGTGGCAGATTTTGGAATTTTGTACATGCATAATAAGATATCTTGGAAATGGAACCTAAGTCTAAAGGCAAATTTCATTTTTGTTTTGTTATAAACTTTATACACATGGCCTGAAGATAATTTTAACTACACTACTTTAAATAATTTTTTGCATGAAACACACACAGAGACACACAAAATCAGAGTTTGGAATTCTGGATAAGGGATGCTCAACCTGTATGGTGTAAATCCCTGCATGCAGATGTAAAAGTTATGCTACATAACCCATGTGTGGCAAGTTTGCACAACTCAAGGCACACTCAAATATGCACATGAAAGCTCAACTGAATATATATATATACTGTATACACACACACACACTATTTTTATATGCCACCCTTCTCAACCCCGAAGGGGACTCAGAGCGGCTTACAGCAAACAACAATACTGCCAGAGTGGCTTACAATGTACATATAACAATATTGCTGGAGTGGCTTACAGCAAACTGAAAAAACAACAATTAACATTACTGTCATAGCACAACATTAGCACTACACATCACATTGCACTACAACATATCGCAATATTGTTAGCAATATTGCATGTAATACAAATATACAAATTATAATATCACGATATAATTATTATATCACATTATCATTGGCAGTATTATACTGTGTTACAATACAACACCACCAATACCAAATGCATATGCCACACACCATACCGTAATATATATATATATATATATATATATATATATATTCACATGCATATCTCCATACATAATAACAAGATGTGCAACTTTACAGAAATTTTTCACAAAATAACAATATCCAATTACTTCCATAAGAGAATTCGTAAAACAGGGTTCCAGCATGTCTAATTCGAAAAACCAATAAAGCTGAGCATTCCGGGCATTTACAGAGGAAGGTGTTGACTTATGTGGAGTTAACATTCATTTTTATTGTGTTTTAATATGCATTTTGATATTTAATTTACTTATTTACTTACTTCATTTATACCCTGCCTTTCTCACCCAGCAGGGGACTCAAGGCGGTTTACAAACTCCAGCAAAAATTCAATGCCGCATCATAGACATTACAATAAAACCAATATAACAATAAACATACCCTATCAAACTATAAAATCATCAAACATATGAGCAAATAGAACACAAAATACAATAAAACAGATTAAAACCCGCAACATATTACAACCTAAAGTGCCGAGTCATGGATTTTTTACTTATTAGTTAATGTGAAAGAGCATAATGCAGACATTCTAAAACAATATGTAAACTAGAATTCCATAATCTGTGTTGTTGTTTTGCAATTAAATCCTGCCATACAAAAATATATATGATAAAGGCAAATTAGGGGTATTTCATACCAAGAATGTATAGATATTTTCATATAGAACATCTCTTGTGAAAAATGAAAAAATAAGAGTTGAAGAAAATAGAGAGAATTTTACAGAGGGAGAAGAGAGAATTTTATAAAGGAAATAAAATGGATTAGCCAATTCTCATTGTAAATATGTTTACTGTTCACATGCACAGTGTCAGGATTGGGAGACCTGAGCTTAGGAGAAGTTCAGGCTCCCAACCTGCCATGAGATTGCACCGACCTTTGCCCCAGTTATTTGGTGACCTTGGCTCCAGCTGCATAGAGCCTGTGCTGAGTCAAGTGGGAGTGACGTAACTTCCAGATGTGTGTGTGGCTCCGGAGGGAAGTGAGGTAACTCCTCCGAGCCTGGACTGTAAGGACGCTCCAATTTTCCCCAGAAAGACGCTCACAATTTTGCTGCTTCTCCAACAGGGTTTATTGCAGGTTCCACACCTTTAAAGCTAAGCAGTGTCCCTTCACCAACACCAGCCTTATATACAAATCCCTCCCCCATGCAATGTCCTGTGCATGTTGCACCATTTCCTCTGACTCAGCAAGTCCCAGAGAGGCATAGTAATTCCCCAGAGTTCCTTGGATATTGCATCATATCCCCCCAGAGTTACAGTTAGAATTGGGGTAAAGGTCACTGGCTCCATTCTTGCAGCTGGATGTAAGTAGGACAAAGTTCATGGTTTCTCCTGACGCAGCAGTTCTGTGGAGGTTTCATCATTCAGTTAGGGAAGGTTTGGATCTGTGCCAGCTTCCCTTAAGCTGACAGATTCTAATCCTGACATGATGCCCTCCTCCACCACATCCTCCTCCTCCCCAGGGAAAAACAAAGCAAATTCAAACATCTGGTATCACCGGGCTCATGTACTTCTTTAGAAGGCTGCAGTGGAACGTAGGGTGAACCTTCCCCATGGTTTTGGGCAATATGAGTCTGTAGGACACCTCATTCACTCTTTCAGCCACCCTAAACGGACCGAACAGAAAAACGGGGTCTTCCCAGTGGACGAGTGAACTGAGCTATTGTAAGCCATCTCTGCATAAGGCAAGAGATCTGCCCAATTATTCTGCCGGTCATTCACAAAAATCCGCAAATAGCTTCCTAGTGATTTTTGCGCTCTCAACCCCTCCGTTACATGAAGGATGGTACGCGGTAGTTAACTTCCGGTCTGCTCCTAGAGCTTCCAGGAACTTCTCCCAGAACTTAGCAGTGAACTGCACTCCTCGGTCACTAAGCACCTGCTCGGGACACCCGTGCAGCCTATACACATGTTGCACATACAATTTAGCTAACCGCTCTGCTGAGGGTAATCCAGTCAGCGGGACAAAATGAGCCTGCTTCGAGAACATGTCCAACACCGTCCAGATGTATCTATATCCTCTACTTGACGGCAGCTCCCCTACAAAATCAGTGCTTATATGTGTCCAAGGCCTTACCGGGGTAGCCACTACCTGTATCAACCCGGGAGGTTTAGCAGTGGAAACCTTCCCCCTAGCGCAAGCCTCACACCGACTCACATAATCCTTGATAAATTTCCTCATCCCTGGCCACCAGTATTTACCTCTCACAGCCAACAATGTCTTGGTAAAACCCCAATGACCAGCTGTCTTGTGGTCATGGGACAACTCCAGAATCTTACCTCTCAGCTCTGCAGGAACATATAGTTTAGTTCGGCCAAACCACAATCCATTTACCATTTTACACTCAGACTCATGGTTTCTTAACCAGTCATCCCCTGCATAACACTTCTGAAACTCTTTAGCCCAGCTTTCCATCTCGGGCTCCTCCCCTTCACCTCTATTTTGGCCTGAGATCGGGTCTGTACTGCCAAACCCCACTGTTTCTCAGTAAACACCCTCTCCACACCAGGAAGAGGATCAGCTCCTACTGCTGGATACCTGGACAAGGCATCAGCGACCACGTTCTCCTTGCCCTTTATGTGTTTCAACACAAAATTGAAACGAGACAAATACTGCGCCCATCTCACCAACTTGGGAGATAACTTCTGAGGTTCTCGCAGGAACTGTAGATTTCTATGGTCAGTCAACACCTCAAAGGATGGACTGCCCCTTCCAAAAGTGGCGCCACACCTGCAGAGCATACCGGATCGCGAATGCCTCTTTCTCCCAAACAGGCCAACTCCTTTGTTGATCCCCAAATTTCTTTGAGAAGTAAGCACACGGCTTCAGCACTCCTTTATCGTCTCGCTGCAACAAAGCTCCTCCATATGCCCACGCCGAGGCATCACTTTGCACTATGAAAGGCTTCTCCGAATCAGGATGGGACAACAGGGGCCCTTCTGTAAATGCTATTTTCAACAAGTCAAAAGCCTTCTGACAATCAGGGGTCCATGCCAACTGAGCTCCAGGGGATTTCACCTTGCGAGCTTCCCTTCCGCTTGGTCTTCAGTAAGTCCGTAAGGGGCAATACAATAGTGGCAAAACCAGAGATAAAAGCTCTATAAAAATTCGCCAATCCTAAGAAAGCTTGTAACTGCCTCCGAGTCCTCGGGGCCTCCCATGCCAATACATCTCTTACTTTGGATGGATCCATAGCCACCCCTGATCGACTTATCCTATATCCTAGAAAGTCAATTTCACTCCTGTTGAATTCGCATTTACTCAGCTTTACATACAGCTTGGCTTGTCGCAACCTTTCCAACACCTCGCGAACCAACTGCACATGCGCCTCCCTCGTCTGAGAAATGATAACAATATCGTCTAAATAGACATACACCCCCTTATACAAAAGGGGGTGCAGAACCTCGTTTATTAAATGCATAAATATGCCTGGAGAGCCTGCTAAACCGAATGGCATAACCACCCATTCGAATAATCCGAGATGGCATGAGAAAGCGGTCTTCCATCTATCTGTTTCTCTCACCCGCACCATATGGAACGCATTGATAAGATCTAGCTTTGTAAAATACTTTCCTCTCCCTAACTGTCCCAACAAATCTTTGATTAAGGGTAGCGGATAACAGTTCACTGTGCTAATTGCGTTCAAACCCCTATAATCGATGCACAGCCTCAGTTTTCCATCCTTCTTCTCCCGAAACAACACTGGTGCAGCAATCGGCGACTCTGATCTCCTAATAAATCCCTTTTTAAATAATCATCAATTTGTTCTCTAAGCGCCAATTTCTCCTTCACTGACATGGGATATATCTTGGGTTTGGGCAGCACAGCACCTTCTTTAAGTATTACTTTACATTGAACATTACGGACGGGGGGAAGACTATCGGCTAACACAGGGTTAAACACTTCTGCAAAATCCGCATATTCCTCAGGAATCCTTCCTTCCCCCTTGGAACCCTTTTCCGCTTCCGCAGACATACTTTCACTCACTTCTGGATGACATGCCACAGACCCCGCCTCCAATCTATAACGGATTCACTTGTTGGAGCCATGGCAATCCCAATATCACCTCATGCTCTTTAACAGGGGCTACCACACATTCCAATTCCCCCTCCCAAGGACCAACCCGACCTTTTAAATCTTTAGTCCCCAAGGGAAATGGGCCCCCCTTTACAAATGAACCATCGAGTTGAGAGAAATGTACAGGAGCAGGTAATATTCGAGTTTTACACTCTGAACTCTTAACTAATTCGGGGCAAATTATATTCTCTGAACACCCACAGTCTACTAGTGCCTTGTGCACTTGATAACCCCTCTTCTCTTTTAACTCTATTTCACAAACAACATTACGGGCCCTTTTCCTCACCCCTTCAGCCCGTTCCATCTTTTCACCCAAAGCCCCACTGGCTACAGCTGTCCGTCTGGAATCCGGCAACCTTTTCTGCTTGCACTGGGAAGCCAAATGCCCCGGTTTGGAACACACAAAACATAAGCCTCTTCCCATGACCGGCCTCCGGCTACTGTTATCAACCTTCCGCCGGGACAGTCCTCCAATGTCGCGCTTGACATCGACTCTGGGCCTCCGCACCAAGCCTGGTGAAGTCTTACGACGCTGCACCTGGGCCAAGATTCCTTCCACGCTGCCAGCGAGTTGAATCCACCCGTCTACATCTCCCGGGTCGCCTCGATGAAGGCACCACTCCAGCACCTCTTGCCGTAATCCATCTTTAAAAAGCTCCAGTAGTGTAGCTTGCGACCATTCAGCCACCTTCCCTGCCAAGCCCATAAATTCCTCGGCGTATTCCGTCACTGATCGGCTGCCTTGGGACAAACACCGGAGGGCTTCCTTAGCTTTGACTCTTTCCAAAGGGTCCCTGAAACGATTCTTCACCGCTCTAAGGAAACCTCTCAGGGTCCCCAAACAAGGATCCCTGCGGTCATGGCATTGTACATACCAATCTGCCGCTCTCCCTTTGAGGACAGCCCCCACGGCTCGAACACGGCTGCCTTCACTGGGATACAAGTGTCCATAATCCTCCATGTGGTCTCCAACTGCTGCCACAAAGAAGGCCACTTTGCACGCCTCTCCGTCAAACTCCACCCGAAGTGGTTCTTTGCGAGGCTGCATGTCTCCTCCATGGAACTGGGGTCTCTTCCCACTGGGCACATTTCCACCAGCCCTCTGGATTCCTCTCCCCATTCCAGCAGCCTTCCCCTGGTTACCTGGCGGGCTGTCTTCCCTCCACACTCCCATAGGAGATCTAGGGAGGTTTCCAGTCATCTAGCCGTCCAGCCTCGACTAGTGAGTAAAATCCCCTCCTCCGGGCGGGCCCCACATGGAATCTTGGGCCGGACCCTCTGCCACATCTGGGAAATTCTTTGTAGTGTCTTCTCCATCGCACCTATGCGGCACTCTAATACTTCAACCCCCGTAGGGGATTTTGGCTCCGTAGTCTCACTGCCCTTAGCAGTTTCTGTACTACGCACCGCCTCGTCACGATAGGGTTTCCTTGGGTCTACCTGAGGGAATGCTCTCCATTCAGCTTCTCTAGACCCAGGATCTCCAGGGCCCACCTGAGGGAATGTAGACCATTCAGCTTCTCTGGGCCCGGTATGAGGAATACTTCGGTCCATCTGAGCAGATGCACGCCACGACGCCACCCCTCCTCTGGACTGGCCTGGAACACCTACTTCAGGAACAGGGGCTATGTTCCAGCTGTCCAAATATTCTTCCTCATTCCATGACAACCTCTCCATCTCTGGGAAGGTTGAAGGGGGCTTAGCTTCTGTAAGGACGCTCCAATTTTCCCCAGAAAGACGCTCACAATTTTGCTGCTTCTCCAACAGGGTTTATTGCAGGTTCCACACCTTTAAAGCTAAGCAGTGTCCCTTCACCAACACCAGCCTTATATACAAATCCCTCCCCATGCAATGTCCTGTGCATGTTGCACCATTTCCTCTGACTCAGCAAGTCCCAGAGAGGCATAGTAATTCCCCAGAGTTCCTTGGATATTGCATCATATCCCCCCAGAGTTACAGTTAGAATTGGGGTAAAGGTCACTGGCTCCATTCTTGCAGCTGGATGTAAGTAGGACAAAGTTCATGGTTTCTCCTGACGCAGCAGTTCTGTGGAGGTTTCATCATTCAGTTAGGGAAGGTTTGGATCTGTGCCAGCTTCCCTTAAGCTGACAGATTCTAATCCTGACACTTGCCAATAACATCAACTCTCAGGTTTACCTTTTTTCCTTCTTTGGTTATGGCCAAATTGTGACTCTGTTTGTCCTAACCCAGTGGTTCTCAACCTGGGGTCCGCAGATGTTTTTGGCCTACAACTTCCAGAAATCCCAGCCAGTTTACCAGGTGTTAGGATTTCTGGGGTTAAAGGCCAAAAACATCTGGGGACCCCAGGCTGAGAACCACCGTCCTAACCAAAGGTCTCCCTTGATTGGATTCAAATAAATGGATAAATGGATGCATTTTTATTTTTATTTATTTATTTATTTATTTGAGAGAGAGAGAGAGAGAGAGAGAGAGAGAGAGAGAGAGAGAGAGAAGCATTCTTCAAGCATAGCTCTTACAGTCAGGAAGTTATACCTAATGTTCAGGTGGAATTTCTTTTCCTGTAATTTGAACCCATTGCTCAGAGTCCTAGTTTCCAGGGCAGGAGAAAACAAGACTGCTCCCTTTTCCTTGTGAAATTCTTTAACATATTTATATATGGCTATCATGTCTCCTCTCAACCGAGCTCTTTAAAACACTCATCATAGGGCATGGTCTCCAGAACTTTGATCAATTTAGTTGCCCTCTTCTGGACACCTTCCAGCTTGTCAATATCTCTTTAAACTGTGGTGCCCAGAATTTGACACAATATTCCACGTGAGATCTAACCAAAGCCAAATAGAGAGGCACCTTGACTACTCCTTTTGATGTAGCCCAAAATCTCATTGGCTTTTTAACCTACTGAATCACACTGTTGGCTCATGTTGGATTGACTAGTAAGTAGGCCTGGTTAACTAATTCAAGAGTAAACCAGGTTTTTAAAACCTGAAACATTTCAGAGGAATAAGTCAAACCCTCCCCTCCAGCTACAGGCCTGCTAGTCAGGTAGTCAGCAAAAAACAAACCAAAACATGAATCTGTATCTAGAAGCAAAGAACAGCCGAAATTTAGACATATTTTAAAATTGAAAGGGAACCTGGAATATTTTGGGAAGAATTCAATTTCTTCTTTGGCATGGCTCAAACCCACATTGATTAATGGCAATGTCCTGAAGTGGTTTTAGCAAAGACAGTGTGGTTGAGTCTACTTCATTAGATTGCATAAGGCGGGTGTTTTGGCAGACTGTGGTCTGTCTGCCTCTCATTTATTTTCCATAAGCACAGTAATGATTATGAGGAGTCTGCTTTCCAGACACTATGTGCTGATTACCTTTCTTATTTTGAGATACTTCCAGAATGTTGAGGTTGACTCTGGCAGCTTTGTGCATGAATCCCTAAAATAATAGAGATGTCTCTTGTGCTCAAAAATGCCAGGTAAGTGTCATTGCTGGTCTACTTTAATTTTTCAGATTCACCTGTAGCCCCTAATATGAATGTCAGATTCACTTGATCATTTTTCACTACATTCATTCACAAGAATTGAGTTTCATAGAATGGGAAGACTGCTTTCCTCACCATAGGAACATAAACTGTCACTACAGAAGGCCCGAGATCCGTTTCTTCTATTTTCATAAGTCCAGGAGAAAGACTTGTTGAATTATGATTGAGGAATTGGTTTGCTCTGCATTTCAAAGCAATAGGAGATATTCTGTTTAAAATGGACCTGTTTGATTAAAAAAATGAAAATAAAAGACAAAAGTGATGGGAACTGTGTGGCCCTTTGAATACTGTTGAATCACATTCCCTAGCACCCCTGGCCAATATAACACTTGTATTGGTTTGGCTGAATGATTAAGGAAATCTTAAGAGAGGCCTGAATTTGTTATATGAGTTGATAGGGAACTGGAGAGAAGCTTTATTTGCCAGGAATGAGAAGTTGACCCTTTTCACCATGCACAAGGTAAGATAGTGGCTTGTTGTTGTTGTTGTTGTTGTTCTTGTGTGCCAGTTATTTCCAGCTCAGACAACCATAAGGTGATCCTATCACCTGGATTTCTTGGCAATGTTTATTTCAGAGTGGGTTTGCCCTTGCTTATTTCTACTTCAGAAAGAAAAAAGGTATTTTTTGTAATATAATATCTATATTGTATTTGATTATTATTGCTGCTGCTGCTGACTTTAAGACTGAATCCAAATATTGCAGTTCAGGTTTTGCTCTAGTGCCCCACTGTATACATGGAACTTTAAAGACAGTTTGCATGTATCAAATTTAATTTGTAAATTGTTGTACTGTTTTAAATATGTATGTGTGAAAATGCTGTTAAGTCGTTTGTTAACTTATGACACCACCAATTATTTCATAAGGTTTTCTTAGGCAAGGAATTCCCAGAGATAGTTCAATATGTTCTTTCCTCTGAAATATAATCCACAGCCCCAGGTATTCACTGGTGGTCATTCATCAAAATATTAACCAGGGCTGAATATATTTTAATATCAAGATCAGCTGGGATCTTGTACTCCTAGGATATATTCATTGTTGTTCTGTGCTTTTCAGTTCATTTCTAACTTGTGGTTACTCTGTGGTAAATCTATCACAGAGATTTCTAGAGCTAAGACTGTGTGATTTGCCTGGGTTCAGTGGGTTTTCTGAGTTAGGATTCACACCCTTACCTACAAAGTCATAGTTTAACACTCAAACTGTTATGCAATACTGATTTGGAACTTAAATTATAATTGTGTTTGTAATACTTGGCTCCATAAAACCCAGAAAGATACACACCATCACAACCATTTGAACATGTGAGTTGTAAAGTATTGTACAACCCTTTTGTAAAATGGCACAAAGACACACATCTAAGAAGATTTGTCTTAATGTTATTCAGGATTATTCCAGTTGTTGTAAATTCTGGTCAAACAAACTAAAATGAACATCTCATCCATTCATAAAATTTTCTCTGTGACATTTTTCCTTGGTTTTCTCCACGGGAACAGCCTGGCCATAGGTTCAACAACAGTGCAAGTGAAAAAAAACCAACATCAGAGTGGAAAATAATGCATTCACATGTCTCAGTGTCCATGATATAGTCAAATGAACTATTTCCTCCCTCCCCTCCCATTACCTAAAATGTACATCCAATAGACCAAAACAGTCACTGTGTTCGCCTGTCAAAATAATGTTATACTCCTATTTCATTTATTCATCAAGTTCTTCAGAGACTTTAATATATTTATGATTCCATTTGCAGCTCTATCATATAGTAAAGGTGGGTCTTTGGTGAACAATGTTGATGGTCCTTTATTAATTTACTGACCCAAGACAAAATCTCCCATCTTGCTCATTAAATGGACTGCCTTTATGGAAAAAGGGGTAGAGATTTTGGTTGCTTTGTATTTGTAATATATGGATGTAAGGAATCCCATTGGATTTGTAGAAAATCAATCTCAATTATCATTCCATTTTGTGCTAGAATAAGGAATTTAGGACTACAATGTCCTATATATGGCTTTGTTTTTATAATTCTTCTGATGCCAGTGTTGAATTTATAACAGTCAGATTGGGAAGGCATAAGAAAAAGTATTCTTGGCAGAAGCAATTCTCTATTGCACAATAGTCTTAGCAATATGACAGCTAGCAGCAGTGAAGAGTAGTTGCATTGATTCAGTAGGATGTAGTGGTTGTGGTGGTGGTGGTGGTGGTATTCGAAACAGAAGGTTATGAGATTAACTCTGGAACTGGCAGTGTAGATGGGTATGATAGGTTCTCCAGTTTAGCCCTTCAGGTCCAGCCCTCGGGTTAACCTTATATTTTACCCTTAAGATCTCCGAAGCGCTGGCCCAAAATAATTGGACAAGTAGTTGTGTTTATTGGTGGGTCCAGTTTGGTAGCCTGTGACCTAATTCTTAAAGTAAGTCAGAAACACAATAGGCACAGAGGTAAACAAAAGAGAAAAGATTTGTTGTCTGACACATAAGTGTAGCACAGCAGTTCTCGTTCGTGCCTGGAGGGCAGGGAATAGGTCCTGGGGTTCCATTAGCTTTAGGGCCTGCAGCAGCAGAAGTGGATTCAGAGGATGAGCTAGATGACTGGGGTGAAGCACAGGGCCCTTCGGATGGGCCTCGCTCGCCTGCAGAGAGCTTGGCATGGGATGAGATGATGTTTGGGCCCAGCATAGATTCCGATCACCAGGTGGAGATGGGAAGCAGCGAAGGGAGTTATGAACACCCCGGGGGGAGGAATTCCCAGGAGTTTGAAAGTGTAAACATGGATGAAGCTTCAAGCCTCTTTGCTACGTGCCTTTGGATTATACTGCTTACTACCTGTTGGACAATCTTGCTTACTATATTGGACTATTGCTTATTATTGAACTATATGCTCTTTGGAACTGTTTTTATACTCAATAAAGTAGTTAGCCTTCAGTACGTATCTTTGTGTGTGATTAAGGGGCCCGCTACGTCCGCGATTGTGACAATAAGTTAAACTTCAAGCATCACATCACTATACAAAATATAATGGAATCGTTCATTTAGAGACAAATGCCATATTTCATCATGTACTAGTCACACATTCTATCCCCTTTTTCAATTGAATTTGCTCCCTCATCCACCTGGGTTTTTTCCTTGGTGCCATAGGTTTTGACTTGGCTCCCAGCTCCCATAGAGCCAAAAGTGCAGGAGGATAGGAGAGTGATGCTTCATTCCCCTGCCTGCCCCCCTTCCTTTCTGCTATGGAGGTTGACTTAGCATCCAGCTGAGTCAAGCCTTGAACCACCATAAGGATAGTGGCACCCTTAATTCACTTGCCCAGGCAACTATTGACTATTTTGTGATGAAATTTGGTGCATCTTCCTCAAATTCTTTCCTCATTCTCAACTTTCATCAAATCAAATTTCTCTTTCCCTTACTATTCCTGTCTATTCATAGTTCTAACTATTTCTCTATTCTAAATTAGCCCTGATTCTAACACTCATAATTTAACCTCTTCCTTATCTGTCTATATTAGTATGACTGTAACATAAAAGCAATTCATTAAAAGAACATACCATCACATAGATGGCAATAAAACTTAACTACAAGCAATATGACAGGTTTTATGGTTAAATCTAAAATCACTGCTTGTATTTATCAATAAATGGATGACTTCAGGTCAAGGTGATTTCAAACACAAGGAAACAGTTACCTTGGCAGAAATTTTTGGAGTTTTGTCCAGAAAAAAAATATTGTTATGGCCCACCCTTCATTGGAACCACAAAGTTGAGAGAGACTACAAGGACCATTCAGTTAAACCCCCTAACATGCAGGAATACACAATCAAATCACATATACCCTGCCTGAGCATTCTGGCCATTGGCCCGGCCTATCCATCAAATTTTAGAATTCAACGCAGCCCCTGTGTCACAAGTTTTCCCATGCTTGATTTACACCATAAATTGAACCATTAAGTTCTCAAATATCTATTATGCCCCACCTGAAATTGTGCTGCAGACAAAATTTGACTAATGATTTATTAGACTTATTGTCTAACATATTTCATGTCTTTCAATCAACACAATATAATCTCTTTCTGAATAGTGAACATTGTGTTCACTCTTGCCGAAATATTTTTCATAGCATATTAATGGGAATCAGTTAGCTATTAGGAGAAGTCCTTTACCTGCATGGAAGAGCTCATTTCAGTTCATTTAATGAAAAAGCTTGAATTTTTATTACCTGTCAAACCTTGACATGGAAGTGCTAATGTGAGTTATAAAAATAGCATTCAGAATCTTATAATTTCTCAACAGTCGCTTCTTATTTTTAAGTATTCTGAACTTACAACTAGATTGTCAACTTGGCAATCCTTTCATAGAAAGTAGAGCCACAAGCAAGAAAAGATAGATCCAAGAGGTGGGAGTCACAATGAGTTAATGTAATCATCTTTCACCCCTGCAAACCAAGGATGAAATGTGTCTTAAATCACTATGCAGGAATAAAAGTGCAGAATGACTCATCCTGTACTACTGAATAGCAGTTAAAATTTTATGGTCGGCACACAACACGTAACACTCAATACCTTCTGTTCTGCAAAGATGCAGAATGAAGCCCAGAGGTAAAAGGCTGGTCAAAAGGAGCGTACTTCCCGAGTGGCTGACATGTTAAAAATAATCTAGGTTAATTATAATTCTTGGCCAGTTGTACAGAACTGAGCAAATAGTAGATATATTCTTTTCTTTTGCACTTGGCCCAATTTTATTTGCCTAGAACTCTAGGCATTGAAGAGTTTTCCTGCTGCAAAACTAGGCCTGTTGTGCTGGAATTTATTTCAAAAATATAAAAGATGTATAGAATGGAAAAAAAATCTGGCTTCTTACATAGGGATAGCTGGAAGCTGTTTTGGGAATCCACCTCTTAGAAGAAACATGGGGATTGGCAATCCTGAATGTGATCCTAACCAATAGGGAGGAGGCAGTCTCTGGAACCAAGGTAAGTCTATACTTTAGAAGGGAGTGATCACACTTACCTTGGATTTCAGGAAAGCCGATTTTTACAAGTTCAGAGAAACACTGGATGGAATCCCATGGCTATATGCGTTAAAGGGGAAAGATATCCACCAGTGGTTGGAATTCTTGAAGAAGCGGTTACAAAAAGCACAATCACAGATAATCTAAGGAAAGAACAAAAATGGAAAATATCTGAGAAATGCAATGTGATTCTAAAGCAAACTTAAGGTGAAAGGAAAAATGGATAAAAAGAGTATATATAATGAATGGATGGAAGGACAAATCACCAAGGTAGAATACAAATGCCTAACCAAAGTTCACAGGAATAGTAAAAGGAAAACTGAAGTTCAGAATGAACTCAGGCAGGCAGACAGGCAGGTAAACAAAGAGTAACAGAAATAGAAGAGAATGACCAAGGGAACTGTAAGGCTGTTATTCATTAAAGATGATTAAATGCTAACAGATGACAATAAAAAGGGAGAACTACTCAATACTTCTTTTGCTTCAGTTTTTTCTGCATCCCCGAGTCTGTAGATGGTACACATTTCACAGGGGTATAGCAGGGTTAGGAGGACAATAGCTTTATAAACAAGCATCTTGCTATCCCTATGAGTGTCATGATCTTCAAACACTCTGTTTCATTCAAAAAAAATGCTGCAGTTGCAGAACTCAGATGCCCAGTATTTTATTTCAGTGTTGATGTGGACCTTTGTGGAGAGGTAGTTGTTATAGTAGTGAAAATGGTCAACATTTTCTAACATGACACAATTATTCTGTCATTGCAGAGAGATCGGTTGATGTCTGCTGATAGAGCATTTTGGTTTTCTTGATATTCAGTGAGAAGCCAATCTTTTTGTATGCCCAGGTGTTTAGAGTAACTTGTAGGTTTTCTTCTAAATGAGCACTGACTACATTATCATCAGCATATTGGAGTTCTGTAAGCGATATTGTGACCTTTGTTTTGGCTTTCAGTCTGTTGGGGTTGAATAGCTTGCCATCTGTCCAATAGATAATTTTCACACCAATAGGACGTTTCCAATCAACAAGGTGCAGTATCATAGCAATGATGATGGAGAATAATGTTGGGGCAATATCATTCCTGTTTGACACCTGGTTCCAGCTTGAATGGGTCACGTTGGGAGCCACTGCTGTCAAAGACTGTTGCCATCGTATCATCATGGAGGAGCCACTGGATGTTCATGAATTTGTCAGAGCATCCAGTTTTTTGACCACCATACTTCCCACAGCTGATATTACACATTTGTTTCTAATTTGAAACTTGTTCTAGTACATGAGAACTAGGGAGATGAAACCACACCACTGGTTTCCATGGGTATGCCAAATGATTTATGGCATCCCTGTATATATAAGGGTGTATGTCTAGCTAATTTCCACCCTCAGCCATCCTCTGACCCCCTCCCCCTGCCCCCGCCTTGCACTCATGCAGAAAATAACCCCAAAAGCCTATGGTTTGATTTGTGTTCACTCTCAAAATGGTACTAAGGACCTCATTACATTTGCCACTGAAATCATCATGGATACAGTGTTTGAATCCAGCAGTGCTCAGCGGGGGGAGGGGAGAACCATCAACTGCATCACCCAGCTTCCCCCTTATCCTATCCCACAGAAGGAAGTGTCTGGGCTTCTTGGCAAAATTGAAGAGGAACCGACATACATTGCCAAATTTGGCCCGTCTGATGAGGACATAAGAAGCAACATTGTTTTTGAGAAGAGCTGCAGAGGGAAACGAATTATTTGGGAATGATATGTTGTTCTTGAGAGCTTTTGTACAACTGGGTTTTTTCGTCTTTTCAAACGTTGGAGAGGATTATTGTATGATTTTCTTAAAATTATTCTTTTTTTAAATGTGGGAGCTTCAGGATCAAGTTGAGGCACCAATTTGGGGTCCAAGAGCTGCATATCAATCTTGGGCTTCAGTTTCCCAGTCTTAGCATAGTACGATAGAATAATAGAGTTGGAGGAAACCTCATGGGCCATCCAGTCCAACCCCCCATCCAATTGCATTCAAAGTACCCCCGAGAGATGGCCACCCAGCCTCTGGTTAAAAGCCTCCAAAGAAGGAGCCTCCACCACACTCCAGGACAGAGAGTTCTACAGCTGTCACAGTTAAGAAATTCTTCATCATTTTCAGGTGGACTCTCCTTTCCTGTAGTTTGAAGTCATTGTTCCACATCCTAGTCTCCAGGGCATCAGAAAACAAGCTTGCTCCCTCCTTCATATGACTTTCCCTCACATATTTATACATAGCCGTCATGTTTCCTCTCAGCCTTCTCTTCTGCAGGCTAAACATGCTCAGCTCTTTAAGCCGTTGCTCACAGGGCTTGTTCTCCAGACCCGTGATCATTTTAGTCACCCTCCTCTGAACACATTCCAGGTTGTCAACATCTACCTTCAATTGCAGTGGCCAGAATTGGACACAGTATTCTAGGTGTGGTCTTACCAAGGCAGAATAGAGGTAGCATGACTTCCCTGGATCTAGACTCTATACTCCTATTTATGCAGGTCAAAATCCCATTGGACTTTTTTTGCCATTGCATGACATTGTTGGCTCATGTTTAATTAATTTATTAATTTATTAAAAACTTTTATATCCCGATCTTCTCACCTCCAAAGAAGGACTCAGACCGGCCTCACAACAAGAATTCAATGCAGTTGATAAAAAATTAAATCATCATATAATCATACAAAATTAAAATACATATAAATAAAATTTATGTAGATAAAATACATTCAAGCTAAATCGCCAGATAAAATCGAATTCAATTCAGTCCAATATATGTGGTCATTCACTTTATCCATAAAGGCCACCACAAAGAAGGTCCTGTCTCTCGTTCCCACCAAACGCACTTGCGAAGGTGGCAGGACCGAGAGCAAGGCCTCTCCAGAAGATCTTAGCGTCCTTGATGGTTCGTAGGGGAGAACACGTTCAGACAGGCAAACTGGGCTGGAACTGTATAGGGATTTATAGGTTAAGACCAGCACTTTGAATTGTGCTTGGAAGCTAATCGGCAGCCAGTGGAGCTGGTGTAACAAGAGCATTGTGCACTCCCTGTACCCTGCTTCCATTAGTAACCTGGCTGCTGAGCGTTGGATTAATTGCACCTTCCAGGCAGTTTTCAGAGGCACCCCACGTAGAGAGCGTTGCAGTAGTCTATTCGGGATGTAACCAGAGCGTGGACCACCGTGGCCAAGTCAGACTTCGCAAAGTACGGGTCCAGCTGGTGCACAAGTTTTAACTGTGCAAAAGGTCCCCTGGCCACTGCCGAGACCTGGGGTTCCAGACTCAGTGATGAGTCCAGGATCACTCCCAGGCTGCGAACCTGCACCTTCAGGGGGAGTGTAATCCCGTCAAGCACAGGCTGTAACCCTATGCCTTGTTCGGCCTTAACTTGTTTTCCACAAGGACTCCAAGATCTTTTTCACACATACTGCTGTTGAGCCAATAATAATAATAATAATAATACTTTAATATTTGTGAGTCGCCCTCCACCAGTGGTGCTCCGGGCGACTTACATCATTTAAAAACCCTAAAACAGCAATATACAACAGTTTAAAACGGATACAAGTCTGAGGAAGGCTCAGACATTCAGAGGTACCGATCAGGCCCCAAACGCTAGGCAGAAGAGCCAGGTCTTTAGGTCTGACCGGAATCTAGTTAGGGTCAGAGTGGCTCTGAGGGCAGGTGGCAATGAGTTCCAGATCCTGGGGCCGCCACGGAAAAGGCTCTCCGCTGGGTTTCCATCAGCCGAGCCTCTCGCACCCCGGGATGGTCATGCGATCGCCATTTATGGCACGTGCTGGCCTCACGCTGTGTTGGACCGTCAGCCGGTCACTCAAGTATGCTGGCCCAATATTGTGCCGAGCTTTAAAAGTGAGCACCAGAAGTTTGTAGAGCACTCTGAACTCTAAGGGCAGCCAGTGGAGATCTTTTAAAATAGGAGAAATGTGGTCCTCACTGATGACCCAGAGATGAGTCTGGCCGCTGCGTTGTGGATGAGTTTCAGCCTCTTGGTTGTGGGAGAGGGGGGAGGCCCACATATAGGGCGTTGCAATAATCAAGACGCGAGACAACGGTGGCATGTACCACGGTTCTCAGCGCCTCAGATGGTAGGTAGGGGGCCAGCCGTCGGCCCCACGGAGATGGAAGAAGGCGCCTTTTGCTGCCGCCTGGATCTGGGCCTCCATCGTTAGTTTTTCGTCCAGGATCACTCCCAGGCTTTTCACTGCCGGAGCCGGGATAAGGGCTCGCCCTCAAAGGGTGGCAGTGATGGGTGAGAGGCGGGTCGGCCAGGCCAGAGGATCTCCGTTTTGGCTGGGTTGATTTTGAGTCTATGTGCTCTGAGCCAGCTCGTCACCGCTCTCAATCCTTGGCTGAAACTGTCCGGCACCGACGATGACCCTGGGTCAAGCTTCAGGAGCAGCTGTGTATCGTCCGCATATTGGTAGCAGGAGAACCCATGGCCCCTGGCAATGCTAGCCAGAGGCTGGACGTAGATGTTGAAGAGGGTGGGAGATAGGATGGCACCCTGGGGACTCCACATTCCAGTTCGCTTTTCCTAGAGACTTGACCCTGCCACTCGACCCGCTGCGAGCGGCCTCGCAGGAACGATTCCAGCCAGGTCAAAGCCTTGTCTCGATCCCAGAGGCAGCCAGGCGGTCGAGGAGCAAGTCGTGATCAACGGTGTCAAAAGCCGCGGTTAGGTCCAGAAGGACTAGGACTGCCGAGCCGCCCCGGTCCAGGTGACGGCGGATGTCATCAGTGATCGCTACGAGGACGGATTCCACTCCGTGACCTGCGCGGAAACCCGACTGGGACGGGTCTAGGCCCCCGGATTGATCTAGGAAGTCCCAGAATTGGCTTTCTCTAATTAAGTGTGATGGGCAGGGGTCCGTTGGGCAGGTCGTCGCTCTTGCCCCGGTCACCAGCGTTCTCACCTCCTCCATTGTTAGTGGGCTGAATTCTGAGAGATGGTGTTCATTTGTCCAGGTGGGGTACCGGGACCTCGTGTCCCCCTCCTCGGGAAACAGCGGCAAGTCAAGTCGAAGTGCCGCGATTTTTCCGAGGAAGTACTCCTGGAGGTCATCTGCAGTTATCGCGAGTTGTTGGATTCACTCTGTGAATGTCTCCCATTCTGTATCTTTGCATTTTATTTTTTCTACCTAAGTGGAGTAACTTGCATTTGTCCCTGTTGAACTTCATTTTGTTAGTTTTGGCCCATCTCTCTAACCTGGACAGAACCCTGCGGCATTCCACTTGTCTCTTCTTTCCAGGATGAAGTGGAAGCATTGGTGAGCACCCTTTGGGTTCGTTCGCTTAACCAATTACAGATCCACCTAACCATATGTTAGCCTAGCCCATTTTTGACTAGTTTGTTTGCCAGAAGGCATAAAGACTATTTGTATTTATTTCAAGTTTAAAGTTTAGTTTTTTTCAAACTTTCAAAGCCTCTTTCATTCTTCTGGAATTTTTCTGGAATGAAAGACTATTTTTGGAATATGTAGTGATACATATTGTACTAACAAAATGACTCCTGATATCTGAAATATTTCTGATGATACACATCATAGTTTATATTAATAAAAATGACTCAAATATCTGATTACAATGCAGGTTTGTGCAATAACTTTTCATCTAAAATGTCTTGACTTTATTTATTTTCTTTGGTTCATGAACAATAAGATTTCTGCTATACAGATGTGTTGGCATCAGTAGAAAAAACATACAAATTCTGATTGGGTTGGACAATAGGAGATATAATGCTTAAAGACAATATCTTTTTTGAGCATACCAATATGTATTAGGAACTAAAACCATGATTTAAACTAATACAGATAAGGAACAAGTGAGATTGTATGCTTAAGAGACCTGGTAAATAACAATAATAAAAATGACTTATGAGGGCAAGTAACAATGATTTTGAAATTATTAAAATGGAACTCAACATGTTAGTCCTATCAATATATAAGCCTGTACTTTTTCTATAACAGATGTCTAATTCTAAGTTTGTGTTTCCAAATGAGCCTAAAGTCTATAGCACTGAAGAACAAGTTTGTCGAGTTAACATTCTATTATGGAAATACCCTTTTTGAATTGCCTGAGAATGGACCTCATCTTTTATTAGAAACTATCAGAAACTTGAATATTTCTGGCTGTAGTTATGGATTTGGGAGGGAAAAATGTGCAGAAATTTACATATTGAAAAATATCAGAAATATGTATACAGTAGATATGGTTAGATTCGGTTGGAATCTTTGTAATTCAGAATAAATTCGGAAAGATTTGCTTTTTGAAGCGATTTCAAAGTTTTTAAGGAAACTGGAAGTCCCTTTGCCCTTCCAAAGTTTTTTCCACCATTTCTGTTCTGAAGCAATAAGTGAGTAGGAAATGATTCAGCGTTTCAGGGGGGTGCTGATGCCGGGCTGCATTTTTCTCCCAGCATTAGCAAGTGCACGGGGAAGATGGCCTGGGAGCATGCATCCAGCAGCAGTGTTCCACCAACCGTCCACTGGGCTTCCTCAGCCAGTCGACCCCACTTATGGCAAAGCTGCCTCTGGCTGAGTGAAATGGTTGGCGAGTATGCCCGCCACTGCTTCCCACCTCCTTCCTCATGCTTCTTCTGTCCTTCCTGGGCCCAGCTGGGGCCCAACGGAGCATCTGGCCTATGCCACACAGCTCCCAAAGGCTGCCTTTGGCCTCCTTCCTCACGCCGGCCTGCACTGGGCATGAAGGATGCAGCGGGCGCAGCAGAGGAGGACTTTCAGCGACCTGCCTGCTTTTTTGCCTGCCTAAACTTCCTGGGTCAGGAGGTGAAAACTATTATTATTATTAAGGCTGGGTGGCCATCTGTCAGGGGTGCTTTGATTATGCTTTCCCTCCATGAAGGCAGAAGGGTTATTATTATTATTATTTTTATTATTATTATTATTATTGAGGCTGGGTGACCATCTGGAGTCTGGGCAAGCACTTTAAAACAGAGTGGTGAATTTCCTTGCTTTGCTGTCCCTTCCACTTCAGTCTTACGCCAGAGAAGCCATTTTAAACCAGTGTGGATGAATTTTCTCCCCCCCCCCCCTTTTCTGGAGTAAAACAACTATTTTCAAAGTAAAGACCACTGAATGAAACTGGAAATAACACTGTTAAACCATTATTCAGAATTCGGAAATCTCGGAAGTTTGGGAAAGTTTTCAACATTTTTTTCTGTGAAAATCGGAATTGACTTCCAAACCGAACAAACAGCGCCCCCTAGATACAAAGTGGGTTTGAACCAATTTTTAATGGATCAACCAAGCCTAGTATACATACAGTTCCCAAGTTGCAAACATCTGACTTATAAACAACTCATAGTTAAGAATGGAGGTGACACAACAGTAAATGAGAGAAATCTACCCCAAGAAAGGGAAGTTCACTCCTGAAAAAGTTATCATGAGGAATAGGTGACTCCACTGAAGCTTTCTTACCGATCCTTGTTTCCACAACAACCCAAATTTTTCAAAATCCAACTATCACAGGGACAGGAGGTGATGTGAAATCTTTTGAGCAGGGGCACAGACAGCAAAATACACTCCAAACTCCACAGGAGTGTTCACCCTTCCCCATGCTATCCAAAGCATATGGGGGGCTGGTTTACACTTAAAAATGTACCTGTTCTGACTTACAAGCAAATTCAAATTGAGAACAAACCTACTGAACCTATCTTGATCATAACTTGAGGGCTCCCTGTATAGTTAAAATGTGCATGATTAAAAATGTGAATATGCATAAACATGGATGTAGGGATGTATGTGTACCAGTTCATATGATATAATGAATTGAATAGCAGACACCAGAAGAACTGGATTCAAATACCTGCTCAGTCATGGAAGCCCACGGTGTAGATTTGAATCAGTCACACACTCTCAACTTCAGAGGAAAACAATAGCAAAATCTCTGAACAAAAGTTACCAAGAAACCACCATGATAGACTTGCCATTGTGCCACCATAAGTTGGAAATGACTTGAAGACGCATATCAAACCAAATCACAACAATAACACCAGTTTCCATGTAAAATAAATCTCCAATTCAACAGAGAGACAGAACACTGGTGAGAATCATTTCTGAAAAAATTCAAAAACAATAAAGCATACATATTTTCAAGGTTCAGACAAACATTTTTGGATAACAACCTCCACAATTCTCCAGCTAACACGGCTACTAGTGATAATACCTTTAGACAATTTTCCAGAAAGATGTTCTTTAAAAAAATCCAACAAGGACAAAAGCAGATGATAAATAATGTGACAGTCTGAAACTATCAACAAAAACGCGACATTCTGTTCTTGATGGGAAAAATGAAGAAAAAATGTTTCTACCAAAAATAGCATTTTTTAAAAAACAAAACCCAATGCCCCCCTCCCCAGCTACCTCTGTGTTCTCTCAACCCACATTTTATATTTTCCCACAGATATCACTGGCCTCTGGTGGTGGGATGCATATTGCAGTTTCACCATATAACTTCCTGGTTAAGCATCATATATTTGCCAAAGGAACATACATCTATCTGTTACAATCCATGGATATAGCTTCAGGTTTGGGGTTTTTGTTTGTTTGTTTGTTTGTTTGCCTTCATCCACTCCTTTACTATCACTAACCACTGACATAGTACCCTACATTTTAACTAGTTGAGAGGAGAAAAAGAGAAGCAGAATTGCTTATCATCCAGATGGGAACATTCAAATATCTTGATGATCTCACCTTGCAGTTCCACATAGATATGGTTGGAACAGCAGGGGGCTGACACAAAACTTTGTGTATCTTCAAAACATAAATGCACAAGGTCAAACCGAATACCCACAACTTTTTGAGGAAATAGCCAAACAAATCAAAGAATCATCATCAAAATATGATTTCACCCACAACCAACTCTATTCTAGCAGGGATTTAGATTAATGGGTTGTTGTAGGTTTTTCGGGCTGTATGGCCATGATCTAGAAGCATTCTCTCCTGATGTTGCAGGCATCCTCAGAAGTACCTCACAACCTCTGAGGATGCCTGGCATAGATGCAGGTGAAACGTCAGGAGAGAATGATTCTAGAATATGGCCATACAGCCTGAAAAACCTATAACAACCCAGTGATGCCTTCGGCAATACACTTAGATTAATGGTATCAAAAGCTAGTGAGAGGTCAAGGACAATCAACAGTATTCTACTCCCTGTTTCTTTATCCAAAGCTCATATTATAGGCAATCAAAGCTGTTGCAGTAGTCTAACTGAGCAGAACACTGATTGAAGGAGATGTTAAAAACAGTCTCATCTTGTTTGGATCTGATAAATCACCACAAGAGAAATAGCAACTGTCATTAAATCTAACATATTCAGCCTTGTTCAGGTGGGCATACTGGGAACCTGGGTGCCTCTCATCAGCATTTCTGCTCCTGGAAGCTTTGTAACCACATTCAGCCAAACACAGCTATAAAATCCTATGAAAATAATAAGCACACAATGTGACATGGCCAGGGATATAGAGATGTTCAAGTCTTCTGCACTTTCAGAAAAGCACCTGAGCAGGGCTTCTTTTCAATCTATAGATCTAGGGCTGGTCTACACTGAGACAAAAAAAAGCCCAGACTCACTATGAGTGGACCACTGTCTGTCTTCATGCTCCCTTTTCATTATTCTTCATTTTCACTAACAATTATTTGACTAAGGTGTTGGATATAGCAATGTAGAAGTAATTGTGATTAGTTTCAAAGACCCTGTCCACTACCCTATCACTCAGGCCCCATCTACACCACTATATAAAATCCAGATTATTTGCTTTGAACTGGATTATATGGCAGTATAGACTCATACAATCCATTTCAAAGCAAAGAATGTAAATTATCTGCTTTGATAATATGTATTATCTGCTTTGATAATCTAGATTATATGGCAGTGCAGATCCAGTCTAAAATACCAATGTAGGGACATGTAGATGTTTACGTATTTTCATTAAATGGCAAATGAATTCCCTGGCTGCTGGCTTTCACAAAATGGTTAAAACCGTAAATAAATATCTATCAGTATAATCTCTGTTATGATATCCTTTGCTATTTGCACTCTTTAGCTACCCAAATGCATTGGGGTTTGTTCCCATACGACAATATATAGGTATTTCCCACAAATGACATCAATAATGACATCTAAGAATTATACCAGAAAAAGGAGTAGGTTTATATATATATATATATATATATATATATATATATATATATAAAAAGAGATGGAGAAATCTATTTTCTGTCAATGCCACATCTATTGGTGTGTCAGGACTGGACCTATTAATAAATGTAACACATTGGTTTTCTCACTTCTGTGTAAGAATACAAGTGTCTGAGTACAATTTCAATTACTATTTAAACTTTCAGACTATGGAAAATCAGATCTGAAAAAAGTATATTTTCCCCCTGTACATATACACTTTCCCACATAAAAATATTGCTTTCTGAACAGAAAAAAATGCATTAATGCACAACCTACCTTTTCTGAAAGAAGGCTGAAAGTGTGAAAATAACACATTTGCTCTCTTTTTCTTAGTTGCCTTCTCTACACTCATATATTTCGTGTTGAAATGTGAACATTAGCAAGTTTTTACATTCCTAGGTCAAAGTGAAATATGAATGGCATTATTTCTTCTTCTCCACTTATTCCTACACAGAATTTAAAAGGGGGGAGGACAGATTCCCTTAGTAGAAATCTGAAAGGATCAACTGATTAAGAATTCTGCAATCAGAAAGAGGACTATATGTAGCCCTAGCTCTGCAGGCTGCTTATGTTTGCGATGTACTTCAAACTCTCAAAAAGATGTGTAAGGGGGCCGCTTCATAGCACATTGCATTTCTTCCATTCTGAAGCATACACTGGCCTTGAAAAATGAGAATGACATTTTGAAATAATGTATAAATTATTTTTTTTTAATTTTTAAAATCTTTATTGAAGAAGTTTCACAATACACGTTTAAAAGAGGACAACACTCCTCGAAGTGAGCGGAAGTCCTCCCGCTTTGACGCACCTATATTTGGGGATGGGGAGGACCGGGGGTTGGGAACAATGGGAGCAAACAGTTGGGGGTCAGACATCTACTGAAAGAAAAGGAACATAAAACAAGGTGACTTCACGTCTCACATCGATAGTTGGTGTTTTCAATTCTAATTTCATCAGGTTTCCCTATAACTTAAATCCTTTCAGGTTTATCTTTTTCTTTTCCTTGATGAACCTTGTGAAGGGTTGCCAGGTAGATTCAAAGTTTTTTGGCGGGTCTCCTCGGAGGGCGTAAGTTAATTTGTCCATCTCCGCTATTTCTATGGTTTTTTCCAACCATTCCTCTTCGCGGGGGTTTCAGGAGTTTCAATATCTTGAGAGTTATTCTTGCCGCTGTTACTAGGTAGATCAGTAATTTTTCCATATTTTTATCTTTTCCTTGTCCTGTGATATTTAAAAGAAAGAGCTCCGGTTTCTTTTCAAGTTTAAGTTGAGTCATTTCTAAGATATTTTTATAAATCATATTCCAAAAGATTTTTACAATCTTACAGGTCCACATTTGATGGAAAAAAGTTCCACATTCTAATTTACATTTCCAACATCGATCTTGGTTATTTTTGTTTATCTTTGCAAGTTGGCTGGAAGTTATGTACCACCTGTATGTCGTTTTGTAAATATTTTCTTTTAGGCTATAAGCATAAGTATATTTTAGCTTCTTTTTCCACAACATGTCCCATTCTTTTGTTGGAATGGGATATCCCAGATTGGCTTCCCATTTTTGCATATAATCCTTAATTGGTTTTTTTCTTGGGAATCTTTTCTAAGATATGGGTATATAACAGGCTCACTGTTTTTTTTTCGGAGTAAAGCCAGATTTTTTCGATTTTCGGGGGTCTCCAGTCCCAGCCAACCTGTTTATCTATCATAACTCTTTTTTTCAATTGATTATACTGGAACCAACTTAAATTGTGGTCCTTCAGCTCTTCATGTTCCTTTACTATCAAATTTGATCCTTCCTCTTTCAGTAAATCTTTATACATGGGCCATTCCCTTTCTTCTATTTTGATCAGATGAAATGCTTCTAGTGGGGAAGTCCATCTAGGTATTTTTTTTATACCATAATTTTTTATATTTATTCCACACTCTATATAGAGCTGCTCTTAGTATATGGTTTTTAAAATTTTTATCTTGTTGCACTTTATCATAAATCATATATGAGTGCCATCCATATTTATTTCCTGCACTTTCCAGATTCAGTTGGCTTTTATTCGTAAGGTTTGCCCAATCTCTCAAGGCTTCTAGGCAGTTTGCTTCATAATATACACTCAGTAGGGGAACTCCAAAGCCTCCATTGGATGTTTTCTCAGTCAGATATTTATGTTTCACCCTGGCCTTGCGTCCCTGCCATATGAATTTCGCCAGCTCCATCTGCCATTTTCTTAAAATAAAGTCGCTTTTCAAAATGGGGAGCATTTGAAACAAAAAATTTAATTTAGGGAAGATTTTCATTTTTATCGTTGCAACCCTACCTAGAAATGATAAGTTGAAATTTTTCCATTTACTCAAATCATTTTTATCTCTTTCCAGACTTTTTCGTAATTGTTTTTTATGAGTTGGCAGTTATTTGAAGAGAGTGTTATGCCTAAATATTTAATTATTTTTACTACTTCCATGCCTGCTTTTTTTTTGATTTTTTCTTTCTCCTCGTCTGGAATATTTTTGGTCAAAATTTTCGATTTTTTTCTTGTTTAGCTTAAACTCTAGATTTCACCAAATTTTTCTATTTCGTATCCAGGTCTCCATATTATCTAAGGGATTCTCTATGATGCATACTAAATCATCTGCAAATGCATAGATTTTATATTCAAACTTACCTATTTTTAAACCTTTAAGTTCGGATTATTAACTATGTTCTTTAACAGCAATTCCAAAACCAAATTAAAGATCAGGGGGAGAGTGGGCAGCCCTGCCTTGTGCCTCTTTGTATCTCAAAGCTTCCCGATTTCTGGCCATTCACCATTATCAATGCCTTTTGTGCTCTGTATATGCCCCTAATAGCTGAAGAGAAATAAAATCCTAAATCCAACTCTCTTATCAAGATTTCAATTGTGTCCCAACAAATTTGATCAAAGGCTTTTTCTGCGTCTATGAATAACAAAGCCGTTTTTCTCCCTATATTTCTGTCAAGATGTTCCAAAATATTAATTATATTTCTGATATTATTTTTCATATGCCTTTTTGGGAGAAATCCCGTTTGGTTTACTCCTATCCATTTGTTAAGGAACATTTTTAATCTTGCTGCTAGAATATTTGAAAATAACTTATAATCTAAATTAAGTAACGAGATGGGCCTATAATTTTCAATTTGTTCCGGGTCTTTCCCTTCTTTCGGGAAAATTGTAATATGAGCCATTTTCCATGTATTGGGGATATTTCAGTCATAGCATTATTCATGACTTTATTAAGATAGGGGACCAATACCTCTTTTAATTTTTTATAGTACACGTCCGTAAAGCCATCTGAACCTGGGGCTTTCCCGGATTTTAGTTGATTTATCGCCTTTTCTATTTCGAGGTTAGATATCGGGTTGTTTAATAGTTCCCTATCCTTTTCATTGATTTTTTCCTGTATTCGTGCACTCACATATTCTTGAATTTTTTCTTTGTTCAGGTCTCTTGCCCTGAACAATTCTTGAAAAAAGTTTTTGAATTCCTTCAAGATTTCCGTGTCCTTATAAATATCTTTCCCCTCTTTTTTTATTTTATTCACCAGATTATTTTGTTTTTGTTTTTTAAATTGATATGCCAGCCATTTTCCCGGTTTATTTGCATTTTCAATTTTTTTTGTTTTAAGTATTTTAATTTGGTTTCATTTTGTTCTGTTGTTAACAGATTTAGTTGTTTTCTAGTTAACTGGTTTTTTATTTCTAATTCTTTATTCTTGGGGTTCTTTTTCAATTCATTTTCTGTCCTTTCTAGTTCCTCTTGTAAGGCTACATATTCCTTATTTCTTTGCTTTCAAGTAGCAAGCTTGGGCCATAAATTGGCCTCGATGACTGCCTTACTGGCATCCCACAAATTCATGATTTCTGTTTCTGGTAAATCATTTAGTTCAAAAGAAGTCTTTCAATTTTTTTTATTTTCTTCAATTTGTTCTTCTGTCCTAAGAAGCCAGTCTGCTAGCCTCCAGTTAAACTGTCTCTTCCCCATTTTAATGGTGGCTTCAATCAGCGCATGGTCCGATATCGTTCTCGGATGTATTTTAGCATTTAGACTGCTTGAAATTAAATCTTTAGAAATCCATAACATGTCGATTCTCGACCAAGTTTTTCTTCTTCCCGAAAAGAAAGGATAATCTTTTTGGTTATTTTTATGAAATCTCCAAGAATCTACTAAATTATAATTTTCAGTTAGTTCGAAAAAGGTTTTGGGGAGTACATTCGTTATTCTTTTATTTTTTGCATTAAATTATTATAATACATTTCATCTGCATGGAGAACATTGTGGACCAGTGACCTTTATGCCTATTGATTTTGTTGTCCAATGTGCTAATTATGAAGGGATCACTACAGACTCCTTCATATTTGCATGTTTTTAAAGCAGACTTTGGTAGGGCATAACGTCTAAAAGAAGTCAGCTTTCTGGAGGTCCCTCATTTAGAACAGGGGGTCCTCAAACTTTTTAAGCAGAGGGCTGGCTTACGGTTCCTCAAACTGTTGGGGAGCCAGTCTATAATTTGAAAAAAATGAATGAATTCTTATGCACCCTGCATATAGCTAATTGTAGTGCAAAAATCATGAAATAACAATACAGTATTTAAACTGGAGAACATTTTAACCAACACAAACTTATCAGTATTTCAATCAGAAGTGAAGACCTGATTTTGGCTGATGAGATAGTCAGGTTAATTATTTATTTATTTATTTATTTAAAACTTTTATATCCCGATCTTCTCTACCTCCTTAGAGGGACTCAGACCGGCTCACAGCAAGGATTCAATGCAATAATACAATCTAAAAACATCATTCAACAACAAAAGATTAAAATACATATAGAATAAAATTACAAATAAGCCAAAGATAAAATCATGTCCAACTCAGTCCGTATGTGTGGTCAATAACTTTGTTCTGTGACTGGCCTCAGCCATTATTCTGAGAATGCTTCATTCCATAGCCAGGATTTCACTAGCTTCCTAAAGGGCAAGAAGGAGGGGGCAGATCTGATTTCAATTGGGAGAGAGTTCCATAGCCGAGGGGCCACCACAGAGAAGGCCCCGTCTCTCGTTCCCGCCAGACGGGATTGCAAAAGTGGTGGGACTGAGAGCAGGGCCCCACCAGAAGATCTTAATAGCCTTGATGGTTCATAGGGGAGAATACGTTCAGTAAACTGGGCCAGAACCGTATAGGGTTTTGTAGGTTAACACCAGCACTTTGAATTGTGTGGATTCTTTAATGATTAGGATTGTTGCTGTGTGCCTTCAAATCATTTCAGATTTGGGGCAATCCTAAGTCTAAAGTTTAGAGCATGAGGTGGGTACATGACCTTGGAGGGACACATCCAGTCTGCAGGCCTTCATTTGGGGACCCCTGTTCTAGAAGAAGGTACCCTGCAGAAGAGGACATATAGTTACATGTGTTCTGAGGCATGTAAGGAAGGCCAAACACTTGGAGCATTAAAGCATTTATCAGCATCATAATCATTCTATGATAGTTCACAAAAACCATAATAGCACATAATGCCTTGATGGTGTGTTTCTGCATGGCAGGGGGTTGGACTGGATGGCCTTTGTGGTCTCTTCCAACACTATGATTCTATGAACATATTACAATTATGATCCACTCTGGGACTGTGGCACATCAAGGAAGGAGTTTATTCTGTACACCATGGTAGCTTCTGGCCCTGAGCTGTCTCCAAGTGTGCCCAGCATTTTGTTACATTTTGAGAGGGTAGGGAGCAGCTTCAAAATTGTGCAGGAGAAATAGTTCGCCCCACTACCACACAAGCATACACCTCAACCACCACCACCAAATTGTCCCATTTCCTAGCAACTGTTATAATTGCATGGCTAGTAATATTGAGTTTGCCCCTGGTTGTAAATGTTGTACTCATGTAAGGATATCAAATTACAAATGGCATAGTCACTCCTCAGAGATACTGATTCTATTAGCACTTAAAATATAAATTTACCTTGAATCTATATATGTGTTGACACTCATACAACTGCAGAGCCAAACTCTTTTTGAAGCCAAAGCACAATTCATATAATGCCTCATATTTCCTAGAAAGGAAGTCAAAATATGAACACAACTTTCATTATTTTTTTACTAGTTTTAAATGTTGTACTCCTGTAGAGTCATCCAGTAACATTTTATATATTTTCTGTGTGAGATACTGACATTATTAGCAAAACAGGTATGTAAACTTACCTAGAATCTATGTCTGAGAAGATCTGTGCA
This sequence comes from Anolis apletophallus, assembly GCA_030556195.1. Taxonomy (NCBI): domain Eukaryota; kingdom Metazoa; phylum Chordata; class Lepidosauria; order Squamata; family Anolidae; genus Anolis; species Anolis apletophallus. The sequence goes on along the minus strand of JARBWK010000003.1, from coordinate 165,666,381 downwards.
ATATGCTGGGCTCATCCAGTCCTACAAACACAACTTTATTACTTATTGTTTTCCAACTTATGTTTAATTGTGCCTACATTTGATCCTTAGCTTTTGGCTACAACCTGCTGGATGAATAAAAAAAGGAGAGAAACATTGCCAGCTAATACTCAAGGATTTCATTTTCTACCTGTTGAACAATAGATGGGTTTATTTGCTGCTTAAGCTCTGGCTGGCTTACAATATCTCTGTGGATTTTCTACAATTTTGCAGATGTTCCTAATTGCTATGAGGAAACATGAGATATAATTCCATTTCTGTGCAAGCACAGCTCTGTTTCTCTCCTGAGTAGGAATCTGCTGATCCCATGAAATTATTTTTGTATGCTTTGTGTACTTCAGTTCCTTAAGGGCTGAGATAATATCACTAAACTCATTTCACTTCATTCTTGGCTGTTGTGTTGTATAGATTTCCCCCCAAATGGAAAAGATCATAATGTGTTTATCAGTGTATTCCAGTAATTATACAAATCCTTTCACAGGTTATCATTTGGGGCATCTATGCAATGGGAACTGAGTAAGTTTTCTTCTGAGAATTAAAAGAAAATTACCTGACAGCTTGTTCTGTGGTCTAGCAGTGACAAGTCATTACAAAACAGCTGAACAATTTCATGGAGTTGAACCACATTATTTTATTCACAGTTGGAATCCAAACACTAATCACATTTCATTAATATTATTCACACCTATACATAGAGTATTCATAAACTCAAGGAAAACACATTACTGTCCATAATATGCTTTAGGTATGGATTCTCCTCACAATAGGGAGGTATAACAGAGTTCTTTAAGATATAGTTGGCCCGAAATGAATTTGTCTCCTTCCATCACAAATATACCTTCAGATAGTACCAAGGCCTGGATTTCAATGAGAGATGGAAATGTACCAGACATGTACTAACTCCCTTTAGTCTGTAAATGTCTTCCTAAATATTTGTCATTTGTGCAGTCATATAAGAATATTTAAGGGTTTAAGTCTGTTTAAATGGCTTGCTGATTCTAAGGGCCATGGCCCTTAGAACACTATTCTCTACACTATTCTCTTCCTGAAAATCTAGCTTTGTCTGGAGTATGCTCTGACATTTTCTCTTGGCTCCATGCAAGCCCTTGTGAGTGGGGAGATGAGGGTCTAACATTTCAGGAGAAATAGCAGTCTAGTGGTACAAGAAGGGGTTTCAGGGTCAATTTTTTAAACTGAAAGTTTAAGCAAGCTTCCTTCAGGTGAAGACACAGTAGAAGCATGGT
>JARBWK010000003.1:165624367-165664998 GCA_030556195.1 Anolis apletophallus | reverse complement strand
ATCCTCAGTTCTCCGCCACGTCTTTCCTGACTAGGCGCGAAGCGGAGTGGGACCACAAGCCAGCAGTGGTCATCAAGCCTGCCTTGCATTTGCCTTGTTTCTTGAGCCGCAGCGGTTTGCGGAACCTTGCCCTGTTTCCTAATTCGCACTCCAGTGCAGAACCTTGCCCTGTTTCCTGATTCGCATTGAATTGCGGAGCCTTGCCACGCTTCCAGCTTATCTGCTACGTTACTTTGGACTACTTGCTTAGCACCTTTGAACACTTGCATATTATTGGACTATTTACTCTTTGGAACTGTTTTTATACTCAATAAAGTAGTTAGCCTTCAGTACGTCTCTGTGTGTGTGATTAAGGGGCCCGCTACGTCCGTGATCGTGACAATTGCTCGGGTCTGCGGTTTTGGGCAAAGCTTCCGTGCGCTTTTCCTTTTTCCTGGGAGAAGGCAGAAGGCAGGGACAAGACTCTGATGTCTGTAAGTGACCCTGAAAAGCAATGTTGGATGAGATAAATATTCCTGTTAGAAGAAGCTTATACTTTATCTGTGCATTTCATTTGCATTAATTGATTATTTGCTGATATAGCTTGCTTCTATGATGTTATTAGTGATGTTTAGGACTGATCCAGGCTTGCCCTCCATTCTTCCCTCCCAGCTGAGGTCACAAATAATAATGAATATTTGTTATGAATAACGTTTTAATCACGAACGTTTTGGAATTTTTTTTGTAAGTATTTCAATTACTAATAAAAAAATCCCCCCATTAGAACCATTTTTTACGGATCAACCAACCCTAGTATGTACTGTTCCAATGCTATTTGGATAAAACATGCATCTCCACATCTAAAAATTTTCTAGAGGTATGTCTTCTGGAAAGTGAATACAAGCATGATATTATTTGCTTTGGCAACACCGTTTTACTACAATATATATAACTGCCTAGATATGGCAGGGATAAGTCTCCTAGTTTATCTCTCCTCTCACTTTTTTCTGTTCTTGTCTTAATTACTGAATCCAATGTACTAAAGTAATTTGCATTAATTTAACTGAGCAATAGAGAACAGAGAGGAGATGTTGAAACTTTGCCTTTCCAGTAGACTCAGGCAAAGTGCTGCAGTTCACTTCATTGAAAAAATGAAGTTTAGTTCAGGTAAATGTGCCGTTTTGCAAGCAATTACAGGCTTTAATTGTTTCCTTCTTTTTTGCAGTTCTTCTTTGTCCATTTCAAAAATGATCAAATGTATACATGCTTGTGGAACTTGTGGAGCCCAAAACAAGTTTTGCCAATCAAAAGTATACCTCCTTCTTTCAAAATATATAAAATAAGGGAAGTCTGGAAATCACAAAATTCATCTTTATTGTAAATGGCATTTGAAGTGTTTGTAGATATAATGACTGTGTACTGTGAAAATGCAGAGATGAAGCTCAGGTCTTGAAAGATTCTGGACTCTCAGAGTTGAGAAAGTCTTCATTTTGACCTTTTCAAAAAGAGGAGTGCATAGATGTAAAAAGGCAATGCATGGGTTGGGCAGAATTATGTCAGCAGCTGCAGTAAGCTAAACTCACAGCAACCCAACTGCAGTAAGCTGAAGGCACTTTCATGTTTCAATTTCTGAAGTGCTTGAAAAAAGGATTGATGCAATAATAAGAGTTGCTATACTGACATGCTCCAGTTCTCAAGCAAAATGGTTTTGCAACACCAAGACCCGTTATAGAGCCCTGTGAGGTAAAGTCTAACAGGGGGAAGACCCAAAGATGTATACTATTTGGAAATATTTTCCATATCCAGGTTTGACAGATTAGGTCTTTTTAAAACTAAAGCTCTGCAATCTGATTCATAAATATGTTTTCTAATATTAAATAACCTTAAATAGTAAAATAAGAAAAAGAAATTGTCTTTTATGTCAAAAGGAATGCAGGTGTCAGAACTTTTAAAATATCACTTACAATGTAAACTTATGCAATTTCTCTAAACCGTTTGAAAAGAAGAAGAAAAAACATTTCCCCTGCTATCTCTCCCCACATAAAGCCTCTAGCAGATATTATGAAGATGACCTTGTACATCTTCTACCTGATTTGTTTCTGTAAGAACTACTGCTTCTCCTTAAAGGTGAGGTAAAACTTGCTTGTTTGTCAAAATGGAATGTTGTGCTTTGTTAGGAACAACAGTCTTATTCAGAAGTCTAAATATGTACAGAAATGAGTCACTGAATGTCTCCCCAGTAAACAGAAGTCTGACTCATAGCCTTCTCCTTTCTCTACAGCATCCCTGGAGCCTTTGTAAAAGCATAATCATAGTATGATGGGTTTTTTAAAAAACGGCTTCTTTCCAACAGACTGTTTTTCATCTGTTGTATAATTTATTTGTTGAAATCTTGGCAGGTTTCTCACAGTGAGTTATGATTTGCCTGTTGCAGTTGCGCACAGGGCAGAGAGGGTAGCCCTGCCTTTTGCAGGAGGAGCCTACATGCCTTATCCTTTTCGAGACATATAAACAATGATTGAAGTCTAAAGAAAGATTAAAACCAAGGACTAACTGTACTGCCAGGCAAACCTAAGTGACAGTTATTAAGGTGTACAGAATGGGCACAGCTATGAATGTCATCTGATTTGCCCTTTGCCCTCAAATCCAGGAAGTTCTGTTGTCTAGATAGATTCTGTTGTCAAAACTAGCCCCATCATATTTTGTACTTGGAACAGGAAACGGCACCATCTGCCTCAACCAGTACATTTAAGTCATATCCTTCTATAACTACAGGCCTGACACTGTCATCTGGGAGTGAACCCTAGTGAAAACAATGGGATATACTTCTTGGAAGGTTTGGATGGCTGCACCTCAAAGAAATTAGTGCCCATTGTTCATTATAGGTAAGAGTATAGTACCAACTTCTCAGATGTGTTTTTAAAAATATCTCTCTAGCATTACTTCACAAACGAAGATTCTTAGGAAGGACTCATCCCACACTTTCTACAAGCACGTTGATGACGGAGGTTGGATGTGTCCTTTGAGCCTGTGCAATGGATTTTTCTAGTGAAGCGCAGCGTACACAGAACTAGCCTCACCCTTTAAACCAGAGGTTCATCTGCTGGGGCCTAGCAAGCTTGGATGATGGCAGTGAGGTCCTCAGGTCGTAGGTTTGATTTGATTTTCCTTACAGGGTTAGATGAGCACCATCTGCCCGGGTTTGAAATGAGATTTTTCCTTCTCTTAGGATGGTTGGCAAAAGGCTAGGGAGCCCATCCTGCCCATTGACACTCTTTGTCAGACCCTTCGGTTGAAAAATATATGAACACAACTATGAAGTGAAATTCACATGGATGATAGCTAAAGACAGAAACAACAGCTATTTCTGACAGGGGCCCACCTCTCTGCTGCTGTAGGGAGTCCAGATGATGCATTATTGGATTCACAGCAGAAGCACCGCATCCAGACATTAATGTAGGTCAAAAGAAAACAGGATTTACTCTGGGACTTCTAGGAAGCTCTGTGGTGATCCTGGAGTTTTAGAGATATGGACAACTGAATTGGGCTGGATTTGTCCCAATCAACTGTCCACACATGCACACACCCAACTGATCCACCACTGCAACAGACAGCATTATGCAGAGGTTTACAGGTTTTTTTCTCATGCCAGAAGCAAATTGAGAAACTGCAAGTCACTTCTGGTGTTAGATAATTGGCCATCTGCAAGGGCGTTGCCCAGGGGACACCCAGATGTTTTGATGTTTTCCCATCCTTGTGGGAGGCTTCTCTCATGTCACCTAATGGGAGCTGGAGCTGATAGAGGGAGCTCATCTACACTCTCCCAGATTCGAACCTGCGACCTGTCAGTCTTCAGTTCTGCCAGCACAGGGGTTTAACCCACTGTGCCACCGGGGGCTCCTGGTTTACAGGTGGCACCAGCTTTGATACACCAGGGTGCCCAGCCATGTGACATCACCAGCAAGTCTGTAGCAGAGAGCTGCTGGCTGCCTATGAAGATGCTCTGAAAAACCTTAACTTGAATTATTCAGGTAAATATAGATATGGCTTGCAGCAGCTTTGGCTGCATCCAAAAAGGTGCACTTCTCAGTTGCTGCTGAGATGGAATTTCATGGCTATGTTACTGAGGATCAACGGGGGCCTTGCTTTGCTACTTTGAGGTCTCTTTCATGTTATTCAATTACAGCACTGTGATTCCATTTTAATTTAGTATGGAATCCTGTGGTTTGCAGTTAGGGGGGTGGGCACTAGAGCTCTCTAGCAAAGAAGTCTAAATAGCTTTCCCTGAATGGTAGATCCCTAAATTCCCTATGATAAAACTTTGTCAATTAAAGTGGAATCAAAGCCATAGCTGTAAAATGCAAAAGGAACTTCAGTGCAATGCTTTAGTTTTGTCACGATGCAAGACCTTGGCCGGCCCCTTAATCACACACAGAGAGACGGTAATCAGCTAACTACTTTATTGAAGAATAAGAAACAGTTGAAAAGGGTAATTGTCCATAAAAGTATCAAAAGCAATCCAAAAGGTTTAGGTAATGTCCAAAAGCAAACTTGGCATGGAAGTTTCCAAAGACTTGGCAAGGCTCCGCTCAACACAAGCGGATCAGGGAACAAAGCAGGGTTGCAAGATACAAGGCACTCCTTGGCAGGCCACTAGCCCAAACTTAGCTACGTGGTCTTGGCTCACTACACATCTGCATAGGATAGACGTGGCCGAGGTACTGAGGATCAGTTCCCACGGATCCTATACTTAATCCCCTTGGCGAGGCCCCCGACGCTCTAGGCTTCTCCTCCTCCAATCTGTGCTGCGGGACCGCTGCCTGTCTAGGCTGTGAAACCAGCCCCTCCTGCTAGCCTCAATGCTCCGTCTCCTATCAAAGGTTCGACCTTGCCTCCCAACACCTGGTTCACTATCTTTGTGAGAGTCGAACTCCCCATCTGCTTCCCGGGCCTCTCCCTCGGTTGTTTCCCACATTCTTTCTTGTGAACCTCGCCCCCGGCCGTTCATAATCTTCACTATCACTGCTTTCGAATTCCGTCTGGCCTTCCTGCATCTCGTAAGGATCAGGCCAGCCGTCATCCCAGGCCAGGCTTTCTGTGGGGGAAGAAGGCCCAGCTGCCTCACACTCCCCTTCTTCCAGCCCCTCCAAATCCTCCTCAGAATCAACTGGCTCTAATGCAAGTGGGACCCTTGGTGCTGCCCCCTGCCCTCCAGGCACGAAAGAGAACTGGGTTGCTACACTTTAATACTAATGTCAAATGAATACCTTCAGATCATATTCATGATGATTCCTAAAGGTAAAGAGGGATTTGAGAAAAGCAAATTGGGCAAATCAACCCTGAAGAACATTTGAACTGAGTTCCGTAGTTTTTCAGAATCATGAAAATTTCCCAAGGTGCCTTAAATAGATGGTTTATATGTTATAAACAGTTGTTTAGTTTACATCTTTCCACAGGGGAATGAGCTGACAGTTGGAATCCCATGTTACCTAAGCCCAATGGCACAAATGAATTATTGTTAGACCTGGCTAAAGTCACAGTGGCGGCCTAAGATATTTTTGGGTTTGTCTACTCAACCCCTAAAATCTGAATGGACCAAAAGTTACTCCTGGATGTCCAAACAAAATCCAAGCACCCCCAGTCCTTAATTTAGGGCAAGCCAGGGTGAACTGGTTTAGTCCTGTATTAAGTGAAGTGAGGGAACACCAAAACCCTGGAGAAATGCTGGACTTCAAGCAGAGTATGGACAGCAGACAAGCTCCAATGAGCACAAGTCTGCTGTCCACATGGTTGGTGCCATCATCCCTTTTCTCCTGTACTTCCTGACATAGATAAAATGGGATAGATTTGACCTATGTCACAACTGAGCTTGGTAACGGCCAGGACCTCTGACTCTGGCACTCTCGGATAACTGATGCAGCTCTGGGGCCAATAAAAAAAGATTAGAGTGGGAGTCCAGCCAGGACCATTTGCACACTTCTCCTGCTGCCACACAATCGGAGCAGTGTATCTGAACACCTCCACGGTCAATCCAGACTGCTGTTTCATATCCAGATTGGTACCAGGTCTTTTGGTAAATATAAATGAGCTCTTTTTCTATGAGGTTAAGGACAAGATGGTGCCCTCTTTGCCAGTTTATGTACAGTTTACCTGTCTTGGCAGAGAACTATGATACATTCAACAGTACCAATCTTACACTACACCTGAGAGCTACAGCCAGGGGGAAAGTAAAGGAGGGGCACAAGATAGGTCATATGGAACACAGAGCTTTGTCCTCCAGCAGCTTTCAGCCAGTATCTCCCTTCTAGCAACTGACACATTCAGCCTAATAGTATGATCAATTCTACCAAATTTGGTGAGCCACAACATTGCAAAGTGCATGCAGTTTAGCTCTTTAGAAAGTTCTTGCAGGACCTAAACTATAACTCTTGTTTGCATAGCCCATTCATCTGCACAACCATTTTCTATGGTCCTTACTAGGAACTATTTTTAAGTGGGGAAGGCAATGGAATTAAAAGACCTCATTATGCCCAGATGTTTGCCTTTTTCTTTGGCAAGTTGCTTAAGCCTATGTATTTCTTTCTTCCAATTTTTGCTCTTTCTTTAATCTCTGATCTTTACATCTGCCATTCATGTTCTATGAAATGGGCCGTGTTTAACTGAAATCCATGATATCAAAAGTGTAGTTAAAGTCCAAAAATTTAATTGTGATCCATATCTCTGTTTAAACATGTAAATCGATTTCTAGAAGGCAGGCCACAAACTGTCATCACATCAAGTGTCCAGCTTTTCTGCTGTGAAAGCTTTAAATTCCCTGGTGCTTGATTTTGCCATTTAAATAATAACTGTCAAGTGATGCTTCTGTTTTTTGCCTCCTTTCTCCCAAGTATCAAGCAGTGCCATGCAGGAACAGAGGAGCATGTCAGATCGAATGTCAAAGCCTGACAGCTTACTGGGATGCTTCATCTGTGTTTTGTGCACTGCACTGGAGGTGATAATATTCCCTGGCATTTGGAACGACTGTACTTCCACTCTGTCATTGGTGCTGTGGCAGAAAAAAAGTAAATGATGGGGTGGAGGGAGAGGAAAAATCTGCATTCACTGCTACTATCTCAGGAAATGTTCTCTGTAATTGTTTTTTGTAAACACTGCACCATCATGGGGATTTAGCGTCTTCCTTCATTATAAAATCATTACAGCTGTCAATGGAAGATCCACAGCCAATTATCAGTGGAGCTTAACTGCCTACTGATTGTCTATTCAATTAAATGAATGTGTGCATGTGCACACATGTGTGCACTTGCATCGTATATGCATGGCTAAGTACCCCTCATTCTAGCTCTGTGTATTATTCATGTTGTTATTATACATGTTCAAGTCAACTCTGGCTTACAGAAGTCCTATTGAATGGTTTACTTGCCTTGATTTATTCACCAATCTATTCTATTGCTACTTTCTTCATAGGTTAATAGTTAGTGTGATCTGCCAAATGTCACTCCAAGGGCTTCCATGGTTATGCATATAGATTTGAGCCCTGGTGTCCCATGTTCCTCATCCAACACTCAGATTACTAAATCACACTGGCTCTTGCTTATACTACATTAGCACTGAGCTGAAGTTTCAGAAAGCATTTTTCTCATTTTGTTTCTGCTACTCCAATACAGAAAAACAAGGCCACTTTGCTAAGAAGGATTTTCCCCGAAGATCCTCCTCCTTTTGTTGAGAGTAGTGGCTGCCTTTGCCCAGCCCGAGGGTGATGCAGGTTGAGATGTTGTGGAAGATGTATTATTGTGGTGTCATCACTTGCAGCAGCAGGAGCAGCAAAAGGTGAGGATCAGGAAGTTGAATTTCAGGAGAGAAAAAAAACTTTCACCAACACTGCTAAACCTGAGAAATGGAGAAATTTTTTTCCATCCATTAGTATGAAGAGAAACCAAATACATAACAACTATGGAAAATGGTTTCTGTATACCTACACATTAGTGTGGCATAGGATAGGATAATGATGACAATAACAGAAAATGTTTATTTATTATCCGCCTCTCCTTTCGAGTCAAGGCAGGACACAACACAGCAAAATACAGCTTTAAAATCACATATTAAAACATAGTTAAATGCAACCATTAAAGCCTATATTAAAACATACAGATATTAAAATGCATGAGACAAAAGTTTAAGCACAAAGAACATAGAATGTGATTAAAAATTCACATTTCAAAACTGACTGGGTAGGCCTGCAAGAAGAGATAGGTTTTTACTTGTGTCTTACATTTTGGCAGCTCATTTAGATGTCAGATCCCTTCTGGCAGGTCATTCCATGGTCTTTGGATAAATGATGAAAAGGTCCAATGAGTGATGGCTGCCAGTTGGATTCTTGCTGGCTGAAGTAGCCACCCCACAGAGGACCTTAGTGTTCAGGGCAGATTTTATGGGAGAAGATGATCTTTTAAATAACCTGGACCGAAATCATCTAGGGATTTAAAGGTCAAAACTGACACTCTTTACTTAGAACCTTATTGACAATCAGTGGAATGACTTTAGTGTAGGGGTGATATGCTCACTTTTGATGGCAAGCACTTCTGTCTTGTCTGGATTCAGTTTCAGTTTGCTTTTTCTCATCGAGGCTATTTCCTCCTCCAGGAATTCATTCAGAGGAGACACACTATCTTTCAATAATGTTGTTTTTGAAGGCATGGAGAAATAGAGTTGGGTGTCATCAGCATACTGATAAAACCCCACTTCATGCTTCAAGATGATCTCTCCCAGTGGTTTAATATGAAAGTTAAAAATCATTGGGAATAGAATGGTCCTTGTGGGATCCCATGTCAAAGCTCCGTTTTTTGAGGAGCAGTTATCCCCAAGCACCACTATCTAGAACTTGCCTGAGTGGTGCAACTGGAACCACTGAAGTACAGTGCCTCCGATCCCCCCTCCCCCGGCACTCCAGAAGGATGCCATGGTCAATGCCATCAAAAGCAGCTGAGAGGTCTAGAAGCACCAAAAGGGACACACACCCCTTGTCAGTGTTAGAATGACAGTCATCGCAATCTCAACTCCGCATCCTGCTCTGAAGCTGGTTTGAAATGGAAGTGTGTGTCATCCAAGATTTTATGGAGTTGAGGACAACTGCCTTCTTAATCACCTGACCTAAAAAGGAAGTTTAGGGACTGCTTTGTAATTATTAAGATCTAGGGAGGGCTTTTTCAGAAGTGGTCTGACTACTGCTTCTCTTAAACAGGATGGAAAATTCCCTCCTCTGAGAGATGCATTTATAATTGATTGTATTTGAAATGTAATTGCATCTTCTCCCTTTCCCCTAAGAGGGACAAGGATCACTTTTTTTGGAGGGGGTGGTTAAATCTTGGTAAGTTTTTATTTTTAAAAGATCTGAATAAAATTCTCCCTTATTTCCACTTGCCAATCTCAATAGAAGCTGCTCTTTTCTGTGCAAACCATGTTTAATTCAACTACGGAATATAAAAAACAATCTTTTAAGATCTCAGAACTCAAATTTCTCTGTCTCGGTAGATGAATCAATTCACTTCAGTTTGTCCAGAATTCAGTTTTAAGGGATATATATAAATGCCACATTCTAGATATCCTATTCATGAAGAAACATGTCAATCTTTTCAAGTTATCATTAAACAAGAGAGAGCCAAAATTGAAAACCTGTCTCTTGCAGTCAGTGTTATTGCCAGGTAGTTTAAGGTAGGCTTCAGTAGAGAGAAAATCAGACTAGTTTCATCCATCTGGCAGTAACTCCCATAGCTGCTGAAAGTTTGCTGCTTATGTCCTCCACTGACCCTTCTGAAGAACTGTTACCATAGCTTCCAGTATCTAGGTGGAGAGCTGCCGAAGTAGGACAGACTGTTTGGGCTACTCCCTTTTGCTGCCTGTGCTATAGTAAAGGAAGAGAGGGATAGCAACAATTAGAAAGGTATGGCCCCTGTATCGATTCATATAAGAGATTGAAAAGTGAACAATACTATTTTAGGAGGCAACTCCCAGAATTTCCACAATAAGCATAACCGCTTGTCTGGGAAATTATGAAAGCTATACTTCAAAAGAGTAATTTATTACTCTTGAAAGTTGAGCACACACATTGTTTTTCATTGCCACATACATTTTCCACATTTTGGTGGAAAGTAACAGAGAGTACAATACTAGTGAAATGCTTGAGCAAAATTGCCTAGGAAAACAAAATAACAATTAAATGAATGTACAAATCCAACCCAGAAATTGTTATGGATGCTCTTCCTGATTAATTATTATACAGCTTAGAAATGCCATGCATATGGCATTCTTGTGTATTTCAGGTTTTCAGTCCCGACAGTCATTGATTTCCCTGTACTTTGTTTTCAGTCAAGCTGTCAGTTTGATTCCAATATAATAAAGGTTTGAGAGGGATTTATAGCTAGCAGTTTAATTATTGTTGGTAAAGTTTATATCCACACTTGTCATGATAGCTCTGTTTCCTTGTATAACCCAAGAAGCATCAACCTGTTTGCACTGAAAACAGGGAGGCTGTCCATCTTTAATGAGGAAAGGATCAAATTCCAAAGCTCTCCTTCTGCCTCTTGAAAGGTGGAAATCGAAGTTCATTTTTGCTGCTTTCATTTCCTGTGATTCACTCTTCCTCCCCTCTCTTGTTCCTGTTTCTCTAGGGGTCATTAGAAACATATTACTGCATTGGCTACACAAAGCACAGAGGGTTTCTGGATTCCAGAGGCTTTGTGTGACTCTTCTGCTCCTCTCCACTGAGCCTATGTGCTTTTAAATTTATGAGAGCCTTACATACAAGTGCCCAATGTCTGTTATAAGCAAGAAAAATTGCCATCTTGCTGGCTTTCTAGCATGCTCTTACGGTTTCAACTTTGTTTACCCCATAGGCTTTGTACTTACCTCTAAGTAAAATTGGAAAGTTCAAGCAGCCTCACTGTTTATTACTGTTCTGATTTAGTTGCAACATTCATAAATCTCACACTACAAAAGTTTAGGGTGACATTGCCATCTAAAAGCAACCAAATGTTAATAAATTGGTTCTGTACACTACCCAAAATCAGATTTTGTAAACCACGACAGGCAATTAAGTATCCTGCTAACAGTAACAGGGGATTGAAGCAAAATAAATGAAATCAACTATCTATCTCAAACCAGAGGTGAAAAGAATGTTTGAAAATATCCAACAGTTTAAGAAATGGTGCTCCTAAGTACTGAAATTATGTAATTCCAATAGAAAATGAATTATTATTTGAAAATATTTTCATAATGGTCAAATTTATTCTTGGCTTTTTAAAAAGCACTTTCACCCTTCCCCACTCCACCAAACAGAATTTTGCTCACCAAAGGAAAAATATAACACATTTTTTGGCATAAGGCAGATTTTTGTGCAGGCATATTATTGTATTTACCTGAGTGTAATATGCACCTTATTGGCTAAATTATGTTGCCAAAATATGAGTAAGAGAGAGGGGGAGCAAAGCCAGGAGAGGCCTTGGGAGGCAGAGAAAAAGCCCAAGGAGGACATGCGGACATGTGTGTGAGAAATAGAGAAAGCAAGTGAAGCCAGAAGAGGTGGCAAGAAAAGCCCAAGGGTGGACGCAAATGAGAGAAGCCAAGCCTGCCCCGATAAGGGTAAGACAACCATTGGCCTTTGGGCTTCCTCCACCTCGGAGAGGGAAGATACCCCCCTCACAACAACAACAACAACAACAACAACAGAGCTTTTAGACAAGTGTGCCCTTAATCACCAGCAGGTTTTCTCTGTGACTTGTTGTCCAGGGAAGGAAAAATTACAAGGAGGCGTTATTAGCCACCAGAACATTTGTCACACTAAGCAAGCACCTGTAAGAGTCTAATGTTTTTTGGAAGGGCCATGAAATCACAGGATTTCTAGTTTGGTGAGGCATCAGCACCTTTTGGCTGAGAAGGCTAAAGATTTTGTAAAACTACAGCCCCCAGAATTCTATAGCATTGAGCCAGGGCAGTGAAAACGAAGGCAAGCTGCATTCATTCTAAAACACACATTAACCCGTCTCTCCCCATATTGCCCTATGAGATCTCTTCGTTCTGAGGATACCAACCTTCTGGCCGTCCCCTCTGCAAAAGCCGCTAAATTGACAGCCACCCGCCGAAGGGCTTTCTCGGTAATCGCACCGACACTTTGGAACGCCCTTCCGGCGGACACGCGCGCCATCCACGACTTGCTCCCCTTCAGGCGGGCGTGTAAGACCAACCTCTTCCAGCTTGCCTTCCACGTGTAGGCTAGTGGGACACGCCCCCCCTGTTAGGAATTGATTTCTAACCCTGGTCATTTTTAACTGTTGTATCTTGATACTTTTAATGATGTTTTTATGCTTGTTTTATCTTGTATTGCTGTTTTTATCCTGTGTTGTTGTTGTTGCTGTGAGCCACCCCGAGCCCACCGGGAGTGGCGGCATAGAAGCCGAATGAATAAAATAAATAAATAAAATAACCCAAGGAAGCTGAGTTGGGATAAACAAGAGAGGCTCCCTGAAGGAAGGGTTTCCTATTTCTGGAAGCTTTGGTGTTCTAACACTTTTTGTTTTTTAAAAAATGAATTCTAAGCACACAACATCTGTAATGAACACCTTTTGGGACAAATTACAAAGAGTGCACTTTTTAACACTGTGCATTACATTTGCCAGAAAATTCTCTCTCTCTCTCTCTCTCTCTCTCTCTCTCTCTCTCTCTCTCTCTCAAAAACTGAGGTGTGCATTACATTGTATGGTGCATAAAGCTAGAGCAATTCAGTATTTTTTATAGGATTTATTTATTTTCTATAGGATTTTGTACAGGATTTATGACATTTTCTGCACACACACACACACGCACACACATTTAAGGGTGTACAGTATCAATATTTGAAAAAAAGTGAAATTCCTGCCCCAGAATTATAAGATGTTAAAGGTATATACATTCTGGGGAAAATCTTGCACATGCAAGTGAAAGGTGCTCTCCTTTTCCCATGGTTAAGATGTGTTGACACTTACAGTATAATAACATTGTACTATGGTCATTTTGAGCTAGCTACATTTTAACCACTAGCAATACTTTCCAGTGATTTTTTTATATTGCATAATTTCTGCAATGAATTAAGGCTTATGTATTCATTGAAGCTTACCCCCAGGAAAGCAGATATTGGTTTGTAATCTTAACTACTTTGTCCCAATAACATCTTATAAAACTAAACTGAACATTTTAGATATAAGGAAAGCTATGATCAAATACTGGAGGTAGTATGCCTTCACCAGGAAAATATATACTGCACGCTACACTACATTCACATTGCATGTTGACATTATTTTCCTCTGGTGTTCCAAGATCATTCCAGAAGCATAAATAGAGTAATTAGAGAAAATAGTATTAAAATGTATCTTCATGCTCACACTGAATCAGAAAAATACCCACTGCAAAAGATCAACTCAGAGTTTTCACAGAGAAGAATAAATTTATGGAAATTAGAGTAGAAAGAGAACCTTCATCCTTGAAGAGCCTTGTTCATAAATATGTGGATTACTTGGATTAACATCAATCAATATTTTAATTCAGCAAATTGCTCTTAATCTGGTTCAGACTCCCATTTTAAGAATGTTTACTATGAAAAAGATCCTCATTTTATATATAAGTACAAAGGTTCATACCAGTGATTTCAATTGTAAATAGCTGGTTGTTAAACCACAGTACCATTGATTTAAAGATTATCCTATAGAGCTCTTAAAAGTTTTATCTGGAAGGGGACTGTTTTACATATAAGGGGTTTTAAAATAAACAACCCCCTTTTGTTAGTAACATCCCACAAATCATAATTATGTGGAGAACACTTGCTATAAGCCATATATTTATGTGAGTGCAGAAGTTCTTGTACTTACCAAAGCACTCCTAGAATGGGTAGAGTTTGGTTTTCAAAGTCCCCATGAAGCCCTTAGTTTAGAGGATACACAGAGACCATGAAACTCCCCAAATTATCACCAGTCAGCAGCCACATGATTTATGAGAACTATTCCCTTGTCATTTAGGAAGTAACTAGCTGATAGTCCTAGTCCCCTTGTGTGAGCAATTTTTGTCATGAAGGATAATTTCAACAGGGGCCTGATTCAGGATGTAGTGTTGAAGACCATTCATAGGAGAGTGTGGAATTAGTTGGTTTTCAATTAACAAGGGAATAGTTCCCCATTGGATGCAGTTAGTGCTGCCTGCTTGGGGTTGAGGAGGAATTGGGATGAGATTCACTGAATAAGACGATATATCCAGTTATTATGCATTTGTACATTCCCAACAGGATTTCACACTATATATTTGTAATGAGTTACCCCTAAGTCCTTAGAATGGCATTTATTCAAAGGAACACATACAGACTCTTTTTTGCTTCTATCTATCCAAAATGGGGGACGACATGCTAGGTGGAATTGTTCCATACCAATGAACAACTGAAACAATAGAAAGGATGGGCTCTGTTGATTACTGTGGTGAACTACTACAGTGACACAAAAGAAGGGAGGGTGAAAGGAGAGGTGGGGAATATAATCGTGAAAATGGTGGATAATTTGGGAGGTGGACAATTCTTTATATATATATAATTTTATATATATATATATATATATATATATATATAATTCATTAACACATTCAAAGAAATGACCCAGAGAAATTTAAATAGTGATAAGCAGAACACATATCTGGATATACACTACATATCACGAACTCTACATGATATCTGAGCAATGATTAAGACAAAGCCAACATTGTAGGCTACAAAGCCAACATTGTAGGACAAATGGGAGAACCAAAGCTAGAATAGGTATTTGGATTTAGTATACACGCGACTTATACATCACAGTCAAATTTTATTAAATTGCCTCATAGTCTTAGTAATATCAAATGTAATCTACCAGGAGCAGAGACACAACAAGCTCTAATTAAATGTGCTCTCTTAGTCTTATTATGCCACATTAATTCACTCAAGTACTGGTTAAGCTCTGGAGGACATAAGTGATGAATGAAATATACAGAATAGAAAATTTAATAGGCAAACACACTGATGAGGCAAATCTGCAGGGTGCTCAGTGCTCTTCTTTGTTAGGCTATGTTCCTTTGGTTCTATTCCATGTGGAGTCATGACACTGATCCTTGCCTTGTATTTATTTATTTATTTATTTATTTATTTATTCGGCTTCTATGCCGCCACTCCCAAGTAGGCTCGGGGCGGCTCACAGCCAGGGGCAAAACAATGTACAATCAGCATACATACTAAAATGCAATATAAAACAAGATAAAAATACACAGTAAAACAGCGTTAAAACAGAATTAAAATAGTTCAAGCGGTCTGGCAGCGTTGTCAAGGGGTCCCGCTCTTTGACCTAGACCTGGAAAGCCAGCCGGAAAAGGTGAGTCTTACAAGCCCGCCTAAACGGGAGCAGGTCATGGATGGCCCGGGTAGCGGGCGGCAAGGCATTCCACAATGTCGGCGCTATGACCGAAAAGGCCCTTCGACGAGTGGCAGTTCTTTTGGCCACCTTAGCGGAGGGACCGCTAACAGATTAGAGTCCTCCGAACGAAGTGATCTAAGAGGGAAATATGGGGTGAGACGGTCCCTCAGATACGCTGGCCCCAGGCCGTGTAAGGCCTTAAAGGTAAGAACCAACACTTTGAAGGCAATCCGGTGCTCAATGGGCAGCCAGTGCAGATCCTGCAAAATAGGTGTTATATGGCATCCTGCTGGGAGCCAGACAGGAGCCGGGCGGCAGTGTTCTGCACCAGCCTGAGCTTCCGGGTTACCGACAGAGGAAGGCCAACGTAAAGAGCGTTACAGTAATCAAGCCTCGAGATGACCGTGGCTTGGATCACCGTGGCCAGGTCAGCCCGGGACAGGTAGGGGGCCAGCCTCCTCGCCTGTCGGAGATGAAAGAAGAAGGCGATCTTGCTGACCACAGAGACCTGGGTCTCCATGGTCAGTTGGGAGTCCAAGTGGACCCCAAGCTCTTCACGGAAGACGATGGGCATAACGCCGCACCGTCCAGGGTCGGAAGCTGGACATCCCCACCGCCCGGGCGACCTGGCCACAAGATCTCCGTCTTCGCGGATTCACCCTCAACCTACTGGCTCGCAGCCATCCAGTAACGGCTTCGAGGCAGCGCTGGAAATTATCGGGGACGGGGCCCGACCTGTCCTCCACCCTCAGAATGAGCTGAGTGTCGTCAGCGTACTGGTGACACTCAAGCCCATAACTCCGCACCAGCTGTGCAAGCGGCTGCATGTAGATGTTAAATAACAGAGGGGAAAGAATGCCCCCTGCGGAACTCCACAAACTAATGGGGAGCCCTCGGAGACCACTCCCCCCCCTCCTCACACGCTGAGACCGCTGGTGGAGGAAGGAGGTCAGCCATTTAAGGGCTGTCCCCCTCACTCCAGCCATGGCCAGGCGGTGGATCAAGAGTTTGTGGTCGACCGTGTCAAACGCTGCCGTGAGGTCCAATAACACGAGCAGCGCAGACCCGCCTTGGTCGAGCTGGCAGCGGAGTTGGTCTGTGATGGAGACCAGGACCGTCTCCGTCCCATGCCCCGAACGGAAGCCGGACTGGAAGGGGTCAAGCCATGTTGCATCATCTAAGAAGGACTGCAACTGCTCCATTACTGCCCTCTCAACTACCTTCCCCAGATACGAAAGATTCGACACTGGTCGGTAGTTGGAGGGAACCGCGGGGTCTAACGACGGTTTCTTCAGTAATGGAGCTACCACCGCCTCTTTCAAGCACTCTGGAAAGACTCCTTGCTCAAGGGAGCTATTTACGATATTCAACAGAGGCCCACGTAACCCCTCCAGGCAAGATCTAACAAGCCAGGAGGGGCACGGGTCGAGGGAGCAGGTGGTAGGTCTGGTTGCAGCCACGATCTTATCAACAGCATCTGCGTCCAGTGGCCGAAACCGGTCGAGGGTGGGCCCGGCGGAGGGCCACGGGGTCTCGAGTTCCCTTACTGTGTCAACCGTGGCCGGAAGATCCCGGCGGAGGCTCAGTATCTTGTCTGCAAAAAAGCTCTGAAAAGCGCCGGCTGTAAGGGCCTGATCACTGTTTTTTGGGACAGTAGGAACCGTCGTCAAGGACCGAATTACTTTGAACAATTGGGCCGGGCGTGAGCTAGCAGACGCTATCTCGGCGGAGAAATAGGTACTTTTGGCCGCCTTGACAGCACGCTCATAAGCATCTTTGAAAAGCTTATAAGCTGATAATGAGGCTCCGTCACGGAGTTCCCTCCACACGCTCTCTAGCCGTCTCCTTTCCCGCTTCATCGACCTGAGATCTTCCGTGTACCAAGGGGATCGATGCTTGGGGCCGGAGAGGGCGCCTGGGGGCAATCTCATCGAGAGCTCTAGCTAATGAAGAGTTCCAGGCTTGGACCTGCTCATCAACTGAGACGCTGATAGACTCCAGATCCCTCAGAGCATTCAGGAACCTTTCGGGTTCCATAAGTCTCTTCGGGCGAACCAAAATCTGTTCGGCGCCCTTGCATGGGGAGGCGGTTGCTCGACCCGGACCCTTAGTGCACAGTGGTCCGACCATGGAACCTCTATTACGGAGGCTAGGTCCACTTGAACCCCTGCGCTGAAAACCAGATCGAGGGTGTGCCCAGCCGAGTGCGTGGGTCCCGAGTTACATAAGGAGAGGCCCAATATCGCCATGGTCGATATTAGGTCCGCGGCGGCAGATGGACCGGAGGCTGCGTCGGCGTGGACATTGAAGTCCCCAAGGACAATGAGCCTGGGGAACCTCAATGCCCACTCCGACACAGTCTCCAGCAGCGCGCCAGGCTTTCTGCCGGTGCGCTAGGCGCACGGTACACCAGCAGAACAGCCAGGCTCTCCTGGGACTCCCACACTAGGCCGACACTTTCAAGCCCCGAGGTGGTAAGCGCAGGGATCGCTCTAAGGTGTAATCCATCTCGGGAGAGTATTGCCACCCCCCCCCCCCGTCCCTCGTTCCTATTCTGGTGCGTGGTGACGTAACCAGGGGGAACCAGCTCCTGGAGACAGATGTTGTCGCCCTCCTGGAGCCAGGTCTCGGTGACACAGAAAAGATCTGCACTGGTGTCTTCGCAGAATTCTTTGATCACGGCGGTCTTGTTCCTGATGGATCGGGCATTCACCAGCACCAGGGAGGAAGGGGGGATCACTGGATGTCTATCAACAGCGTGTCTGGGGATAGGCCGCAGGTCAGAGCCAGGCCGAGTCCCACAGCGACTCAGCCTGGGTCTTGCCGTAGGTCGCGCATTCGGCCTGCGCCTACCGTACTCACCCCGCCCCAAGATCACCGGAATACTGGCAGGACCTAGATCAAGGGGATCAACCGGGATTCAATTTCCGGCAGACCCCGTGAAAAGGGGAAGATGGTAAAGGGCCCTGACCGTTGCCCACCGAACTTAGTGGCTGTCCACCGACCTCGGCCCTCTCGGGAACCAGGGGGGACAGGATGGGCGATAGAACCTTCCCGCTGGTAGTCATTGGGGGCGGCCTATTTGGGCATCTCCTCGTCCCATCACAGGGGGTCTTGACACTCCCCTCGACGGATCCGTCGGTGGGCCGGCCTGAGGTACCAGTCAATCGGCCGAAGCCCGTCCCCCAAAAGGTCCGCGGGCCGTAGCGTCTTCTCCCTTGCTTGCTGGTCCTCCCTCTTCCCCGTAGGGGCTGACTAGGAGCACCAGTTGATGGCCTGGAGGCGCTCGATTTGGTCAGTGGTGCTGGGGGGGGAACTGGGCATTCGGAGGGGAGGTCAGGCTCTGGCCGGTCGCCGACGGTGGTCCTAGCAGGAGCTAGACTGCTGATGTTTGGCGGTTCCTCAAGTTGGGCAGCCAATGGATGGACTACCCCTTGGTGGATCTGGCTTCCCGCTCGGCTGCGCTTCCTTAGCCGCCGGCGTCTTGCCTGGCCAGGTCTGTTCCTTTTCTTCCGCCCATTGCGAGGTGAATCAGTGCCCTGGGGGGAAGACGTGGCAGGGGGAGAGGGTGCAGCAAGAGGAGGACGCAGCAGCAGGCAGGCCCGACGTCGGGGCTGCGCCCCGGGAGCCCTGGCCAGCACCAGAGAGATGTCCAGTTCTGGGATTGCTGGTTCAGCTCTTGGCTGCAGGGACCGCCTCAGGCCAGCAGAGGGCAGTAGATCCAAGTCAGGAGAAGAGGGCGGGTTAATGGGCTCCATCACAGGCAAAGGGGGCGGGGCAGGAGACGCCGAGCTGCTCGGGCTCGGCGCCATCTTGGCAGCCTCAGCCTCTGCCCTCCCGTCCAGGCCAGAGCCAGTCGAGGGCCCCAGCGCCCTCCAAGGGCTCCACCAGGGTCTCGGCATGGTCCTCTCCGCGACCCAACCACCAGGTAGGGGCTTCATCTCAGGAAGAGGACCTCGTCCGAGCCCAGAGGGACCCGAGCGGGGCACCGCCCGCATGGCGGCTTCGGAGGCCTCAGGGGCGGCTAGGTCCGGCGAGGTTGGGCGCCGCTCATGATGGAGGTCAACCACCGTCGCGCCGCTCTCCCTCCTTTCGCCGCAGTCGCCGTGTTTACCGCCTCCGTCCCCCGCTGCTCCCTTCTCCACCACCCCGGCACCGAGGCACCTGAGGTCAGATGGGGGGAGTCCGGTGTTCTCGTCGCCGGTGCCCTTCCCGCCCCCACGGGGGGGGGGGTCGGGGCTACGGGGCTCGGGCTTACGGTCGGGGGACGCCAGCTCCAGTTCCAGGCTCAACTTCCCCAGCTCGCCCAGGCAGGTAGCCAGCCGACCGGTCAATTCCGCAAGGCTGCAGAGGAGGTGAGGGAGGCCTGGTATGCTGTCGGGGCCTGGGTTGGGGGGGGGGTGGTCGCCGTCCCCACCCCTTCCTCCTGCTCCTCCAGCTCTTTCAGCTCCAGCGCCGGCCAGGGAACCGGGGACCAAGGCAGGCAGGCTTGTTGGTTCGCTGGGGCCTCCAACGCTCTCCTTAGGCCCAGCGCCTCCGGCGTCCTGGAGAGCCGGGGTGGTTCTCGGGTCTCCAGGACTTCTTCGGCCACCATCTGGCAGACCTCCAGAAGCAAGGAAGGCTTCCCAGGGGGTTCTGGAGGCGTCCAAGGGTTGCCCCCAGATCCCCCCCAGACTGACCCTCCAGTTGGGGTAGTAGGTATGGCGGGGGATGCAAGTATCTGGGGGAGGCTGCGAGACGCCCAGCGGAGCTCAGCGCTCGCACAGCCGCCCCGCGCCGCCATTTTAAGGAAGCCTTTCAAGCCTGAATGAACTAAAACATCTTCCGAACAAAAGTATGCCATTAAGTCCTACTTGGTATAAGAATTCTCAAGCCATAAGCAATGAAAATGTCATGAAAGAAAACCCTTATGAGCTACAAGACCAGAATAATTCACATGCAGTATGCAGTGGGAGGATGCAAATATACATTTCTGAAGGCAGGGCAAACAGTTTGAGATGGTTCATATGAGAACATCAAATCACATATTGTTATGACCAAGATTTCTCTGAGCTTAACTAGATCAGGAGTGTCTAAAACTAAACTGGAATCCATTGCTCAATCTCTATGTATTTTAAAGAACATTTGCAAGATCCTTCCTACATGGCAGGGGTTGGACTGGATGACCCTTGTGGTCTCTTCCAACTATTTGATTCTATGTTTGGAATTCCTGGAATTCCAGCTATTTTAACATTGACAATAAATTGTAATTTCTTTACATTTCTTCTGAGACTAAGGGAGCCTTCCCCATGTACTTGTTCTGTGCTTGTATACTTTGATCCCTATGCCCACAAGAGATACATTTCTGGACTTACTGTGAACATGCAAAACTCTGGATTCTAGTAAAATGAACAATTTTGGGTAACAGTATATCATAGGGTGCTTCTACACTGTCATTTAATGTGGTGTGGAGGTTGGATCATCCTGCATGTGTCCACACAATGCATGCAGGCTAACCCAGATCAAGCCATTTAATGAGATTGCACCCTGCATTAAAAACACAGGAGAAATTCCAAATTCTGCTCCAAATATTCAGAATTTCTCCTGAGTTGGGGAATGCAGACACCCATTACAGATTCCTATGCAGAACAGCCATCCTGCGCTCCTCAGGCTCAGATAGTATGCTAAGATGGGTTTTGCAGTCCCACCTGCATTTTCGTGGGAAAATGGGGTTGTTGTTGTTGTCGTCTCCCAGCCCCCATGACAGAAAGTCAGCATTTGCCCAAGCAAGGCTTATTTCTATGAAGCTGTCTTGCTTAGTTACATGGCAGAGATCAAGCAGGAAGTAAATAGGAGATCAAGTATATGCAGTTCTTCTATCTTTTGGAAGGGGAATAAAATTGGGATGCTGAGGAGGCCAGAAACAAGCCTATTCCCAGTCATGTTAGACCAGCTCCAGCACAGCTGGCTATGGGGGTACTATCCTGCTGCAGAGGCAGTTGACAGCTCCGACTGGTGATAATTTGGTCTCAAATTAGCATTTTTCATGCTAGTTCAGGGCCACATTTTGTGGGTCCTCAGTGTGATTTTTATGATCACACTGGGGGACCTTTATGGAGGTACACCATAAAATTGTGTCAGACGACCTAGAAAAAGTCTAGAGATAGCATTTTTTCAGGCACGGGAACATGAAATCTCAGGTACCATTTGTCAGAACTCACTCCAGCAGCATGAAATAATTCACAGAAGGCAATCTGGATTTTACTCAACGCTTTGACTGAAGGACATCATAACTTGTTAATGCCAAGAATGACACACCCACACCCCTCATTCCTTTATATACACATTCCAGTCATGGAGCAATCAATCAAGCTATCCATCAAATAGTAGGTTAGCGCCCCCCCCCCCTTTGGCGGCAAGCTTTCGCGCCAAGGCTGTAACGGCTCTTCTTTCCCATCGAATGCAGCTGGCTCCTTATCTGCTGTGGAAACCTGTCAGGATTCCAAAACTGGAACCTCTCTTTTTGGCTTCAGATTTTGGATCATGACACCAATACTGTGGATACATAAATGTATTGTATTGAAACATTCATGGGGCAGATCCACAGAAGAATTATAATGATGGTCCAAGTTGTCTTGATGTTGGTGTATCTACAATGTATATGCTGCACCACATATCCTGCCAGAAATAGTGTATTTAAAAACACACTGGAAATTCTGAAATAACCTAATGAGCAGCCGTACATTGTGGGAAATGTAGTTTAACAGCAGGGTCTTTTGCAATCTCTACCATTGGGGGCCTGGCCTTCGCAAACTACCATTAAAGATGGCTGTGATTAGCCATGCCCACCACTTCCCTTTTTGCACCACTGGTGGAAAGAATTAGATTTTAAAAATTCCCTTGCCTTTTACCAAAGTTGCTTATTGGTTGTGAAAATTAAAATAACCTTGTTATTGCATTGGATTTAGTAAGTATGTCTCAAATGACACTAGCTGGTACCAAATCAGCTCTCAAACAAAAGAGCTGATAGAATGTAGTTGAACTAATTCCAAAAAGAGGGAGCTTACAATGTGCATCTTGATTTGTACCGTGATCTTTTGGATACAATTTCTTAATGCCAATGGGCCAAATATTATTTATAGAAGGGCTACATCTGCACAGGAAATATTCAGGTTCACTGTCATAATCATATTTCAACAGTTGTTTTAATCTATTTGGAGCATGATGATCTTTCATTAAGTTTTCACAGCATTCACAGTGACAGCTGATGGAGCAGCCGCAATTCCTAAGCAATTGGCATTTAAACAAGAGCCTAAAAATGTTTGATTAGGCAATTTAGACTTTGTTTAAAATGAGTTGCAAAGAGGTAACCTTCACTTACTCAATTTATCATCATTAATTTTAATCAGCTATATTTGTTGGGGTTAGGAGTTTTTGTTTTGCCTGTGTAGCAAAAGGCTCAATTAAAGTCGAATGCAGCATTTACATCTCTGTCTTCATGCACAAGGCTAACTTACCAAAATATGTTTCTGTTTCTCTTGCTAGCCAATCAATGAAATGACCCCAGATGACATTACTATTTGTATAGCTGCAGCTGGAAAAAACCCCAGCATTCTAATAATCATATGCTGCAATTCACACTTCAGTCTTAGATTGACAAGGAAGTGGCAGCTTTGCATACTGAAACACCAGAATGTGCTGTTTTTAACCTTAAGAAAATATAAAGTTCTCCATTCCCTCCTATATTAAATGTTTATAATGTGCTTTATCAGTACACCCTGATAAAACATTAGATCACATGCCCATTAGAATTTTGTAATAACAAGCTAGCACTAGTAGATTTTGGTCTACTTTAAAGAATTCTGAGCAAATTGCCATTTAATCCAGACCTTCCCCAATCCAGAAAGATAGGCAAGAATGATAGATAGGTGGATTTAAGTCCCATTTTCCCATGCAGAATGTAGTTTACATCAGAGCTTTGAACAGAATGCTGCAAAAAATTATTAATACTACCGAATTATTAAATATTTCACATGTGAAATACAGTATAGATTTTTTTAAAGGAAACCACTTGTAATAGCATTTAAAGCACACAAAATTGTGCGGAGCGCAGCACATGCTGTTAAATCATCTTTGCACAGCTATCAGTTCATGGGATATTTGTATAGTAGGAGGTGAAAAATAAAGAGAGGCCAATTTAAACTCTCACGAGAGCCAGACATGATGCAACTGAAGGAAAGGTGAGGATTTTGAGTCATCCCTATTGACAGTCTAGATCAGTGTTTCCCAACCAGTGTGCCGTGGCACACCAGTGTGCCGTGAGCGATCATCAGGTGTGCTGTGGGAAATTGGCACTCTTCCCCCTCCTAGCAGTTCTTTCTCCCTCTTTCCCTTCCCTGAGGCAAAGGAAGGGCTCCGCCGAATGCTAGGGCCAGGCCCACCTTGAGGAAGCCTTCAGGAGCCTCGACTCAGCATGGCTCCAGGTCCCGCTCAGGGCTGCTTCAGCCTCCCGATGCTACCATACGTTTCATAGATCTGTGTGGCCTCTTTCGCTGCCTCCCTCTGCAAAAGCAGAGCACTGGGCAGAAGTGATTGAGTCACCGTTTTCGCGTTGGCTTGGATTTCTCGCGAGAACAGCCAAAGCCAGAAGCTCCACCTCGGTCCGATTCATCCTGGGTTTAAATGGATGCATTGGGCAGTGAGCGAACCTGGGATAATTGGGAGGCTGAAGCATTCACAGGTTTCCAAGAAACAAATTGAGCCTCTCCACTTAGAATTTTTTTTTACTATTTTACTAGATTTTTTGAGAGTTGCCCCCCCCCCCAAAGGAACGGTTTATAACAGCTTCATGGCATCCATAGTTAACTGGAAGCAAGTTTCACTCAGGGTGAAATTTCACAAGGGTCTGGAGAACAAGCCCTATGAGGAGCGGCTTGAAGAGCTAGGCATGTTTAGCCTGAAGAAGAGAAGGCTGAGAGAAGACATGATAGCCATGTATAAGTATGTGAGAGGAAGTCATATATATGTTTTGTTCATCGAAACAGACCCAGGTTTCACACGGAGTGTATAAATACATTTAAAAACATATTAACTATATGTATTACTGTGTTAGAGTGTCATTTTGTGTTCTTTTGGTTGGTGATGTGCCCCAGGATTTTGTAAATGTAAAAAATGTGTCGCGGCTCAAAACAGGTTAAAAAACACTGGTCTAGATAATGATGGCATCCTGTTATGCATAAACATGCATCTACATTTCCCATAAGCATACATATGTCCTTTTTAGAGCACTAGAAGGTTGGTATTCTCTTTCTCCCTCCACAGCACACAAGGCTTATTGATGTACTGAAGAGCCCCTGAAGTCACTCATATAACCATTACTTGTTTCATAGAATCACATAACTATTTCTCCATAGCTACATGCAAAGTCATGAAATCAGTGCTGAGATCTGCCAGATCCTCTAGGCATCTCAGGACTTTTGTAATCATTTCCTCTCTGGCAATGGAAGCATAGTCAAGCACTCCCACAATCCCATCTGCTCCCCATGAAGGAAGAAATAGGTATGTAGGGGTGCAAGAGAAGGGGGTCAGGAACTGTTCAGTAAGTCAGGAGAATGTCATAATATTGAACTAGCATAGATCCCTATACAAACATACTAAATTATGCCAAACCATTTAAAATTACAACCATTATTTTCGAAGCTTATTTTAAAATTCCAAGAATTCATTTCACCTAAAATTTATGAGTTAATTTTTATTTTTTTAAAATGTTTCTATAAAGTTTCAACAAAAACATACATCATCAGAAAGGACAAGGAAAAAGGACACACTTACACCATACAAATATAACATAATAGTTTGAGTAGAAAAATGTGTGAGACAGAAAGCATAATGTTGTACACCCGGTTTTACTCTGGGTTGATTTTCATGTACAACAAAATAAAGTGAGAGAAAACAGGATGCTTCTGTTTTAATACTTAGTTTGCCCCCTGATGTTCATGGCCAAATACGTCCAAAGAAGTGTGTTTATTTATCTACTTATTATTAAGATATTACTATTCAGCCTTCCATTGTGAGATCACAGAGCAGTAGGAAACTAAAATATGCATTTACATACACAAACTGCACTAGCTAACAGTGTGATCCTATATATGTTTGCTGAGAGGTATGATTTACTGAGATAATGGGACTTTGTTGTACTTGTTTTGTGCCTTCAAGTCATTTCTGACTAAAGAAAATCTATCATGGGATTTTCTCAGCAATATTGGTTCAGGATAGATTTGCCTTAGCTTTCCTCTAAGGCTAAGAGATTTTAACATTCAAACCCTGATCTACAGAGTTGTAGTCCAAAGCTCACACCACTATATCATGTTGGATACTATTCTCATTTAAACAAAAATTTATAGTCTAACATGTATATTTCTATAACAATGTAAGTATATTAAGTGAGTTACTTCCATATCTATATCCCATAATAAATGTATTGAATAAGTAATATTCCATATACATAAGCCATCATCCTGCAATATCGGAGTGCTCACCTCTTGTTTTAAAACAAGGAAGGAAAACTGCCACAATCAACTGTCTGTGGCAGCTGACAATTCAATCAAGTGTAACCCAGCTGGTTTATCCCCTCCACACTACATAGGCCTTTGGACTATTTCATTAACAGCTATTCTCTTCTGGAGTTTATGTTGTGAAATCCAATGTTCATAAAACTCCTGGCCTTTTGAAATGGTCCCTAGAGTCCCAGCTATGTGAAGTGCTATTCTATAACACTGGTGTTTTCCAGAGAAATAGCAAACACTTGGAATTTAAAAGGTAACACACAGAAGCAGATATCAGTCAGTCTTGGTGCAAAAGCGTTATCTACATTCACTTGCAAAGCAATTGCATACATTCAGTTGAACTGGATACATAGTACTGGTAATTTCAGGTTGTTGCCTCTGGGGGCAATTCGAGACAGCAGTAAAGTCCGATTCATCCTGGGTTTAAATGGATGCATGGGGATTTCTGAAGATGGAGCTTACATGCGTATCCAGATCTCTGCCACCAATTTAGCTCTCTACAAACACCTGAACAGGGCTGCAGATTATTTTCTGATTACTGAAGCTCTCTGCATGACTGAATACTAGGAAGTTCCATATATTGGATGGAGAACCTCTATGTGTGGGACATATGTGCATTTACATGCATAATATGATGCCAAAATGATAGGGAGAGGAGAACTATCTTTTTCTTCTATCTTTGAGGAATAACCTCTGGAACACAATATGTTTCGCTTGGAGAAGAAAAGACTAAGAAATGACATGCCAGCCATCTTTAAATATCTGAAGGGCTATAATACAGAAGATAGCACAAACTTGGCTTCTGGTGTTGTAAAGACCAGAACATGGACCAATGGATTCAGATGGCAAGAGAAGAGATTCCAACTAAACAATGCCTTGATGGTTAAGAGCTGCTCAACAGAGGGATAGATTGCCTCAGATGTTGGTGGACTCTCCATCTTTGAAGGTTTTAAACAGAAATTGGATGACCATCTCTCAAAAATGCTTTGTGTATTCCTAAAAAAACAAGTGGTTGAACTAGTCCTTGCAGCCTGTCCCTACTCTAAGATTCTGTGACATTTTGAATAATTGCAAATGACTAAATTGTTCTTGCAGACTCAAATCTTACTGGTCTAAATCTTGTGCTGGTGTACATAGAAACTTTTTGAAATGCATCTTTAAGTGTTTGATTGTATATTCATTTGTTTGAAAACATGCATTAGGGCAACTCATAAATTATAGTAATATAGTGACCGGAAGATATATTTTGTTTTCTATTATTTTAAATACAGTACATCTAGTAGTCTTATAACCTTAATGAGGATTTAACTTCAGTTGCTGCCTCTTTTCTAATGGAAATTCATGACATTTTATTTTTTGCCACCTTCTCAGTTGCAAGATGGTTATGTAACAAAATGTTTCTGAAATGCCAGCAGATAACAACAGACTTGACTGAGAACTGTTTTACGCAGAGTGGAAAAGAACTGGATTATCATGCTTTGTGAGATGAATGGGTTTTTTCCAGTTGAGTAATTTAATCCCAAGTGTAGATAAATGACAATTTCATCACTTTGAAATGTGTGTTATATTTATTATAGCATATTTGTAGGGAGAAAAAGAGGGGGAAATGATACAGTTTCTTTCTGAAATAGTGGAATGTACTTACACGGTTTTATGCTGCCTTCTGGTATTTTCATTATAGGAGGATCCTTAATGTCACTGATGACAAATACATGCATGTATTGATACATCAAGGGAAGCAAACTATAGATAAGCAAACAAGAACAGGATACAGAATCATACATTTGACGAAGGAACATCCATAAGGGAGAAAAGAGATACTTTGCTGCAGAAACATTCTGGTAGAAATATATTGTGAAGCAGATATGACTTTGGACTTCATCCATGGGATAAGTAAAATACGGTAAATTGTTGTTTTTCCCTTAAGCTTTGCCCATACCTCATTTGGAAATTAAACTGAAATATTTCATACCCCATCACACCTAACTCTTTAAGATTTATCCATGCCATCACACTGGAGACATATGTCTTCTCCCCCTTTGTTTGCCCTCGAAATTCTTCAAGTAGAGCAGAGTTAAGGCATCTGTCTTAATCAACCATTTATTCTGGAGTCCTTTGCTTGCATACTCTTCAACTAGAGCAGAGTTAAGGCATCAGACTGAAGAGACTACGTTTTCTGGGGTCATTTGCCCTCAACAGCCTTCCAGTGAAGCTGTTTAGGCATCCTTTTTAAACACCTATTTCAGTGAGAGCCACACTGCCTGAAGGAGCATTAGCAATTGTAAAAAAGATATAAATTATCTCCTCTGTTCTAAAGATTACAGCAGAAGAAAGGATTCTATACTGCCCAACTCAGCTTCTCCCCCCATGATGATGCCATCATTTTATTTACAAATGGACAAAGAGGGATTCTCATCACATGTTAAATTGGGCATTTTACATGTCTCTGTGTGGGAAATTGAAAACTAAGTCAATTGCCAAACAACTTATGAATCTTAGGAAAAACATTTTTAAAACTGTGAAATATTTGGAACCCACAGCTGAGACTTGTGTCATCTGGTGGGCTCCATGGGTTGCCAATTCTTAAATGTGTAGAAATGCTGATTTTATTTAATATAGTGAAGTCATTTAATGAAAAAAGAAGATCTTTTATAAATAGACAAAGGACTTACCAGAGATTCTTCTGACATTGCTGAATTTTCTATAGGAATTTTAGAGAAGTTTCATACCAACATTGGGTTTTGTTGGTATGAAACACTCCTTCTCATACACACATGTACATACATTCTGTGTATACATTGCACCCATGTTTAACAGCTTGCAATCATGTTGTCCTGCACTCATCAAACATCTAAGATACAAATTTTGCTTACAGTGTGCAGTGTCACTTTCTGTTTCTCCATCAGAGACCTCAATCTATTCTACTTTATTATCCATATCCATCTGCTTGGTATACCCCAATTGCCAATATTTTTACAAATTGTGGGACCAGCAGGAAAGAAAAGATGAATCCTTAATCCTCATCTAAAATTCAAGCAGTTTTTGGATTATAAATCCCAGAACATTCCCAACAATTTGGCCCCTGGCATCCCTCTGTATCCCTAAATTCTACACTAATAGATTCAGTCATTCATGGCTTCAAAATATTCAAAGATAAAAGCCAAAAAAACAAACCTTGTTATGTAAGGGACAACATATTACTATATCATTGTTTATAATGGGACTCAAGCATCCATTGATTTTAGTATCCAAGGAGTTGTGTACAGTATTAGTACCCCTGACACTAAGGAACCACTACCAGGCAGTTCCAATAGTTATTTTCAAAAGTGCGATCACTGTGGAATGATATGAATAAAAATGATTTCAGGGTTATTTGTCCTGAAATCATTTACTATTTTGAAAGCAAGGCACAGCACTTCACTTGGACTTCAAAATGCAGTGACAACCAGCACAGCTGGTGCAGTTTAGATGTCCTACTTTCCAGCTCACCATGCCCGTAGCAATACTTGTAGCCATGTTTCATAGCAGCTGATGTTTCTGAACTTTGTTCTTATAATAGTAATTTTTAAAATGAACAAAGGATTTTTTTTTAAAAAAATCTCGGATTGGCACACGTACAGAAGCAATTTTGCTATACTTCAGAAAACCCAGCTCTCTGATTAGAATTCAGCCAAAGCAGGGACAAAGTTATACTAGTTTCTGAATAATTTTGGAACAGAGCCAATGGCAATTACAGATTGTGATGAGTGTTGGAGCTGCATGAATTTGCTTTGGACTACCTTCTAGAGATGAACTGAGGTCAGTGACTTAGCAAATAACCTGACGGTTTGTCCCTGACAGCCAGTTTTGCACACAAGTTGCAGACTTTGAGCAAGAAGAAATCGATAGTCTGACCCTATCTTGCACACATACTAAGTTAAGGTACCCCACTCAAATACCTGTGCCATACATTAATTCATCTCCACGCTCAAGTAACTGAAAACTTTCTATGCTGCCACAACACACTTATAGGCTATTGATCATGCAGATGGCAATGTGAAGATCTTCATGAAAAGCCAGACTTCTCATGCAACATCTTCTCTAAGACTTTCTGAATTTCAGTAAGTTTAGAAAGAATGGGGAAAAAGTTGCGTGGAAGGAAGGCATTTGCTTCCTGGAATATAGCAGCAAGCAGTTGCAGGATGAGGGACAGCACTTCAAATTTGCAGGTAACACTAAGGGGGAACAGAACGGAGCTAAAGAAACTATTAAGGTCACAAGAGAGAGTGGGAACAATCCCAAAGATCTGAGTTGATGAAGAGGCTAAGACAGGCAGAGGTCTTGAAGAGTTGGCTTTGGATTCCTCATATTCTTGCAGACAAGACTTGTCAGAAGAACGACACAAGTTTTTCACTGAGTAGTTGGCACACTACCTTGAGCCCAAATGTGGAGCTTGTTTCCAAAAGATAACAATTTTAATAAATGAAAAACTAGTTATTTGAGGTTTATTTGTTCAGTCGCTTCCAACTCTTTGTGACCTCATGGGCCAGCCCACACCAGAGCTCCCTGTCAGCCGTCACCACCCCCAGCTCCTTTAGAGTTAAGCCAGTCACTTCAAGGACACCATCCACCCATCTTGTACTTGGTCGGCTCCTTTTCCTTTTTCCTGCCTTTCCCCCCAGCATCGTTGTCTTCTCTAAGCTTTCCTGTCTTCTCATTATGTGGCCAAAGTACTTCAACCTAACATATTGTAACATATTGTTGGCTAGCAGTAGCAGATCAAAACTATCAAAATGTACCAAGTCACTTTGGTACTGGGGTTGGAAAATTACATTTTACAGCAAAAGAATTCATATATGCAGCATGTTTTTAATAGTATAGTATTTTTCTATTCCTGTTTTAAAAATTATGTGGATGTAATACCTTTTGGAAATAAATTTCACAAATAGAGTGTGCTGGGTGGCTGACAAGAGAAGGAGATTATCAGAGGTAGTTTTGGACACAAATGGATTCCAGTCTATACAAGATTTGAACTTTGCTTGCTGCTGTAGAAAAAGAGAATAATGCAGAGTTATCCATACCTGAACCAGATGATACCTCCTTGTTAGTATTTTTAGTCACAACTTATACCAATTTGCAATCTCACACACTGTTTGACTTGCCAAAACATTGAGGCTGAGCTTATACTGGCATATAGTCTGTCAAGCCAGATCCTACACCAAGGGTGCCCACACTTTTTCATCATGCGAGCTAAATATAAGAACAATCAAGTTGAAAAGATCACCTGTTGTGCATGTGAGCGTGTGTGCGCACACCCGCGCGCACGCTCCTACTGCAGCCTTCTGTCCACGCGGGGCTTCTTTCTTGCCTGCCCACGAACTTGCTGCTGCGCGCACCTGGGAAGGGGATTCTCTTTGCCTGCGCGCGCGCTCTCTCTTAATGTCTTCGTTGCTTTCCTCCTTCCTGGGCAGGAGAAGGAAGAGTGGAAGAGGTGCTTCCCCAAAGTGACAGATGCAGCGGGGGGCGCCCTTCCTTCCTTCCTTTCGAGGGTGTCATTCAGAAAGGACGCCCAAGTGGATGACTGGCAGGAAGGAGGACCCCTCCCACTGGTGGCAGTCCATGTCCACGGGAGGGAGGGAGAGAGAGAGAGAGAGAGAGAGAGAGAGAGAGAGAGAGAGAGGGTGGCTCTTCCTAGCCGGCTCTGAAGAGCCACCCTCCCCCCTCTCTCCCGTGGGCCCTCGCCGCCTTTCTCCTTCGAGGGCGAGGGAGGGTGAGGCGGAGAAAGGCAGCGAGGGCACAAGCAGCAGCAGCAAGTGGAGTCTTCATCCCCGCAGCCCCCTCCTCCTCAGGTTCAGCCCCAGGAAGACGGCGGAGCCCTCCCTCCTCGCCCCCAACCAAGGAAAGAAAGCAGCCCCACACAGCTCACTCGCCCAGGTCTCGGCTTAGAATGGGAGTCCCGAGGGCAGCAGCAGGGTTTGCGGTGGGGCTTGCTTGGCTTTGCCCCACTTTGCCCAGCCTCCTTCTCCTCTCTCTCTCTCTCTCTCTCTCTCTCTCTCTCTCTCTCTCCTTCCAGCGCCCGCCTGTCTGCCTGCCAAAAGGAACCGAATTTTTTTTCCAGATTTCTTTCTTCTCTCCTTGGCTCTCTCTCTCTCACACACACACACATTCCCTCCATCCCTCCCACAGCCTTGCATCCTATCCGTGCGGGTGCCTTCGCCTTGCTCCTCCCCCCCCCCCCAGCAGCAGCCAATGGGCGGTCATGTCACCACACCCTGCATGGCAAGACAAGCGCCAGGGCCCACCCACTAAAGCCTCATTTTGGCAAAAGAAGCCCCATGAAGGCGGCGGCGGGAGCGCACGTGCGCACGCATGGCAGGAGCGCGCCATCTGGCTGGTGAGGCCCAAAGATCACCTGGAAGAGGGCCGAAGATCACCTAGGTGCTCCTGATCACCATAATGAGCACCCCTGTCCTACACACATTTACCACCTCATTAGGCCATGTACAATTTCAACCTTGGTACAAATCCTGAGCATTGCTACCCCATGGATAAATGCGGTGTATACTACCGCATTTGGGCACAGCAAGACCACCTTCTAAATTATGAAGATGCTGAATTTTAGGGGCTCTTGTACCAATGCTGGCACCCTTCTGATACCAGCTTCAAGAAATACATCAAATACATCTAGAGCCAATACTGTCTGCATGATTCCAATCTATCTATCTATCTATCTCTTGATATATATATATAAAATGAAAGCCAGTGTATGTATGTACTATGTATGTATGTATGTATGTATGTGGAGGTGTGGATATGTATCAAACACGTCACACGACTAGAGTATCAAATTCTATATTTCATATTAATACATAACACAGTCATGGAATATACAGGTGTATCATATGTACTCGGGTACGTTGTATACAGGATATAGGGGGGGGCATGTATGACATATGTAACAACTAAATAATATCAAAAGCGCAACTCCCCACAGTCAATATAAAGAAACTCCGAGTTCAAGTATTTGCTTCCATGAACCGTGAAGTCCAAACAGCTGGTGATACAAGGACAAAGGAGGCAGAAATAAGCTCCAAATAATAAGTTCAAAAGCTGGCCGACGGGCTGGCGATGCCAAACTTTTCGGGGCCACTCCCCCGTTTCGCCCCCGAATCTGAAGGAAAATATCATATGTATATCACAGTACATTATAGTAGTCTACAGACAAACCCAATATATTATATACATTAGAGGTAACATACCATTCAGCGAAGCGTTCAGGCTTAACCTTACTCGGGAAGCAAGGTGACCATAAAGGTAAGAAAGGAAGGATCAGGAGAGTGTTATAAAAGTAACTCAGGTGGGGCAATTAGGTAATTAGTGATTGCACACTGATTACCTCGTTTAACCCATTTGGAATTTCTGAATTTAATCGGATTATCCACAGTCTTTCATGTAGCACCCATGGGCCCGCCCGTGCCACGGGGGAGGGGTGACGCACCGGGGGTCCCGTTGGCATTGGGACCCGCACAGGCTGAAAGGGACTCGGAGGATGAGTTGGAAGGCCCAGAGCAAGATTGGTCAGCCGTGCCTTTGCCCAGTTCACCTGTAGAGAGTTTAGCCTGGGATCTTGAGTGGGAGCATTCTCCCGGGAAGGAGCGGACCAGGTGGAGATGGGAGGCAGCGAAGCAGATAGCGGAGATAGTTATGAATTCCCAACTGGCCGAGGTTCACAGGAGCGGGCCGAGCAGCAGATGTAGGATAGCGGCTTGGAAACTTCGGGGGAGGCTGCTTCTCAGGAAGATAGCGATACTAGGCTGGAAGAGCGGGGCCGTTCTCATAACAGGCGCAGGGACATAGAGGAGGGCAGGAGGAGCTGGCATCTGTCCCTAGACCGTCACCGTTCGGAAAGTAGAGACTGGGGCGCCGGGCCCTAGATCGTCGGGGTCCAGGCCGAGGATTAGAACGGCCCCGTGGGAACTGATCCTCAGTTCTCCGGCCACGTCTATACTGAATAGGCGCGAGCGGAGTGGGACCACAAGCCAACAGTGGTCATCAAGCCTTGCCTTGCCTTTGCCTTGTTTCCTGAGCCGCAGTGGTTTGCGGCACCTCGCCCTGTTTCTTGATTCGCATTGGTTTGCGAAACCTTGCCCTGTTTCCTGATCCGCATTGGTTTGCGGAGCCTTGCCACGCTTCAAGCTATTTGCTACGTTACTTTGGACTACTTGCTTAATACTTTGAACACTTGCTTATTATTGGACTATTTACCCTTTGGAACTGTTTTTATATACTCAATAAAGTAGTTAGCCTTTGCTACGTCTCCGTGTGTGTGTTAAAGGGGCAGTTCTAAGTCGGCGGTGTGACAGTTGGCCGGAGAACTCCTCGAACCCCTTTCGCACCACGGGACGTACCAGGAACCGCCCGGCAGCGCACCCAGGCTCCCATCGTCCCCACGGTCGCCATGGCTAACCTGACCGATGCCCAGGTGCAAGAGATGCAACGAGAATTGGGTGAGCTGCGGACCCTGGGCCGGGACGGCACCGGGGGTGAGCCCACCCGGCCGCTTCAGTGGCAATCCGGCCCAGGTGGAGGTTTTTGTTTGCCAAGTGGAACTTTATTTGGAGCAACGCGCCCCACGAGTTCGCCAACGATCGAGCCCAGGTGGTTTTTGTTTTTAATCTGCTGGAAGGGACAGCGGCACCGTGGGCCACCGCGTTGATCCGGGCGCAGTCCCCCCCAGACCAACACGCTGCGGGCTATCCTGGATGCAATCAGGGCAACATGGGGGGGCCCGGTGAATGAGGAACTCGCTGAGAGGGATCTGGCCCGGCTGACGAGTAAGGATCTCTCCCTGTCCCAGTACATCTCCCGTTTTCGAGTTCTGGCTTCCCAGACGCAGTGGGGTCTGCCGGCGTTGCGGTATCACTACATTGCGGGACTGCCTTGAACTGCAACAGGAGATGATAAAACATCCTCGGCCCGCGGATCTGGAGGCCGCCATCACCTTGAGCCTTCGTATGGAAGCGGGACTGCAGACCAGGAGGCGGTGGGACAAGGGCGTGATGGAGAAACCGGTGGCGCGGAAGGAAGGGGCTGGACAGTTTCAACCCCGGCAATTGCCAGTGCCGGCCGGCCCGGATGACCCGGAGCCCATGCAGTTGGGTACAGTTCGGCCCAAAGTAGACCAAGCGGAGAAGGCACGGCGTCAGCGCCTCAACTTGTGCTGGTACTGTGGGGGCTGGACATTTTTCTAGGAGTGCCCCCAGAAACCGCGTGGCAAGACCCCTCGGGCCTCGGCCGCCCTCGGAGGGGCCCCAGAGGCCGAAGAAGCCATTCAGGCGGCGGGGAAGGGACCGGCCGGGTGTAAGAGGGTTCGCTCACTCGGCCGCCGTCGCTAACCTCCCCCCTGAACCCAAGACTGGACAATTGTTCCTTGTA
This sequence comes from Anolis apletophallus, assembly GCA_030556195.1. Classification (NCBI taxonomy): domain Eukaryota; kingdom Metazoa; phylum Chordata; class Lepidosauria; order Squamata; family Anolidae; genus Anolis; species Anolis apletophallus. The sequence continues at coordinate 165,629,612 of JARBWK010000003.1, read as the reverse complement.
ATGGTCAGTTTGTGGTCGCCCGAAGGGGCCGATGATGGTCCATGCCATGATTGACTCGGGAGCGACCAACAACTTCATCGATGCGGACTATGCCAAGTCTGCCGGATTAAATTTTCTTGATCTCCAAGAGCCCAAGGGCGTCCAACCATCGATGGGAGAGTCCTGAAAACAGGGGCTGTAACTCAGTATACGGCTCCTACCAGGATGTGGACTAGCTCCCATAAAGAGGACATTTCTTTTCTTGTGACCAAGCTCCCAGATTTCCCCATTGTCCTGGGCATTGTGTGGCTCGCGCTCCACGACCCCAGATCTCCTGGGCTAAGAGGCAGCTAATTTTTCTTCGGACCATTGCCAGGGCCACTGCATGACGGCCCGGGCGTGCCTGGCCCAAGAAGTGGAGAATGTGGCTCCCTTGCCCACGAAGTATGCAGGATTTTGGGATGTCTTCAGTGAGAAGGAGGCGGAACGCTTGCCTCCGCACCGGCCCTATGACTGTGCCATTGAACTGCAACCGGGGGCCCCGATCCCGCGGGGAAGACTCTACCCTCTCTCGGAACCAGAGCAACAGGCTCTCCGAGATTTCCTGGATGAGAATCTGCGGAAGGGGTTCATTCGGCCCTCCCAATCCCCGGCTGGGGCTCCGATTCTTTTCGTCAAGAAGAAATCGGGAGTTGCGGCTGTGCAATGACTACAGGGAACTCAACAAGATCACGATCCGGAATCGCTATCCCCTGCCCTTGATCCCCGAGCTCTTGGAGCGGATGCGGGGAGCTAAGGTGTTCACTAAACTGGACCTGAGGGGGGCTTACAACCTTGTCCGGATTCGCCAGGGTGATGAATGGAAGACGGCCTTCCAGACCAAGTGGGGAAGTTTTGAATACCTGGTGATGGGATTCGGTTTGTGCAACGCCCCTGCCTGTTTCCAACATTTCATGAATGACATTTTCCGAGACCTGTTGGACCGCTACCTGGCGGTCTACCTAGACGACCTGCTGATTTTTCTCCGGATCAGGCGACCCATGATCGCCATGTCAAGGAAGTGCTCCAGAGACTGCGGGCTCATGGGCTCTACGCCAAGCTGGAGAAATGTGCTTTCGACTTGCGTGAAGTGGACTTTCTGGGCTACCGTATCTCACCTACGGGCATTGCCATGGATGACACCAAGGTCCAAGCCGTGGTTGACTGGGCACCCCCTGCTAGCAAGAAAGACATTCAAAGATTCCTGGGCTTTGCCAACTACTACAGAAAGTTCATTCCTGACTTTGCCAAGTGGGCTGATCCGATCACCCAGTGTTTGCGGGGAAAGGTGCCGTTCGGTGGACTCCGGAGGCCGATGTGGGGTTCGCAAGTTGAAGCAGCTGTTCACCACTCAGCCGCTTTTGCAACACCCCAACCCCGCACTCCTTTCATCGTCAGGCCGATGCTTCGGATGTGGCGGTGGGAGCGATCCTGCTACAGCCTCAGGGGACGGACTTGTTACCCTGTGCCTACTACTCCCGGCAGCTGGCGGCTCCGGAAAAAGAACTACACCATTTGGGAGAAGGAACTTTTGGCCATCAAGGTGGCGTTTGAAGTCTGGAGACACCTGCTTGAAGGGGCCAAGTTCCCGGTGGAGGTGCACACCGACCACCGGAACTTGGAGCATCTGAAGTCCCAGCGCAAATTGAACCAGAGGCAACAGAGATGGTCCCTGTTCTTTGAGCGATTCAATTTCCGCATTCACTATGTGACCCCAAGCAGACCAAGCAAGCTGATGCGCTGTCGAAAGCCGGAGTATGTTCGTGAGGGCGACGGGCCGTCCGAGGCCCGGTTGCTTAAAGCGGAGAAACTGCAGCTGCTCGGGCGCTTCCTGTTAACCCTCCGGTGGCTCCGCCAGCCCCTGGTGACAAGAGACCCTTGAGTGTGCGTGTCCAGGCTCGCCAGCGGACCGACCCGTGGGTCCAGGAGCAACTGACCAAGGGCCCCAGCCCCTTTCCAGGTAAGAACGGGGTACTTTACCTCCGGGACTCTGTCTATGTTTCCCCTGCGCCCGAGCGGGAGGACATTCTCAAGCTTTGCCACGATAGCCGGGCCGCAGGCCATTTTGGGCTCTTCAAGACTCTCCAACTGGTCCTACGGGACTTTTGGTGGCTTAAAGTGCGGAGGGATGTGGAGGACTATGTGGGATCCTGCCCTGTGTGTCATCGGGCTAAGAACCAGGGGGGCAAGCCGGCCGGTTTGCTCCAGCCGCTTCCGACCCCCTCTGCCCCTTGGAAGATGATTTCGGCCGATTTCATCACCGACCTCCCCAAGTCCAAGGGCTTCACCACGATACTGGTCGTGGTGGACTGTTTCACCAAGATGGGTCACTTCATCCCCTGTGTGGGGGTGCCTACTGCCAAAGAGACTGCTGATATGTTTGTGCAACATGTGTTTCGGCTGCATGGACTTCCACAGAGCCTGGTGACTGACCGGGGCACCCAATTCACTTCCCAGTTCTGGAAGGCCGTCCAGAAGCTGCTGGGGATTGATGTGCGGATGTCCACGGCTCATCACCCGCAGACCGATGGCCAGACCGAAAGGGTCAATGCCACCTTGGAGCAGTACCTGCGCTGCTATGTCAACTATCAGCAAAACAATTGGGCGTCCTTGTTGTCCCTGGCAGAGTTTGCTTACAACAACGCGACGCAGGAATCCATCAAAGAGACTCCTTTCTTTGCTAACTACGGACACCACCCTCGGTTCTACCCGCCCGGTGGACCCGTCCGGAGATGTTTCGAGGCTAAGGATTGGCTTCGAGAGCTCACTGCACTCCAAGACTTGCTACGTACTCAATTGGACCAGGCGAAAGCTGACTACAAGCGAATGGCTGATCGGCGGCGCCAGGAGGGTCCTGACATCCTTGTGGGGATAAAGTTTGGCTGTCCACCAGAATTTGCCCACGCAGCGACCCAGCCGCAAGCTGGGCCGCGAGATTTTGGGTCCCTACAAGGTTTTGGAGAAGGTGGGGCCTGTTTCCTTCAAACTACAACTCCCAGCGGACATGAAGCTCCACCCGGTGTTTCATCGTTCGTTGCTCCGCCAGCGAAGGGGTGCGGCCTGACGTGGCGCAGCCGCCTCCTCCCCCCTGTGATGCGGGAGGCGGGGGGAGGAGGTCGAGTGCAGGACATCTTGGATGCCCGCCTCCGTTACAGGAAGTTGGAGTACTTTATTGACTGGAAGGGTTTTGGCCCGGAAGAACGTGCTTGGGTCAAGGCTCGAGATGTTCACGCCCCGGAGTTGGTGGCTCGCTTCCACCGCAACTACCCTGACAAGCCCAAGCCCCGGGGGCGGCCCAGGGGGGGCCCTGAGGGGGGGGCGAGTGTAGCACCCATGGGCCCGCCCGTGCCACGGGGGAGGGGTGGCGCACCGGGGGTCCCGTTGGCATTGGGACCCGCACAGGCTGAAAGGGACTCGGAGGATGAGTTGGAAGGCCCAGAGCAAGATTGGTCAGCCGTGCCTTTGCCCAGTTCACCTGTAGAGAGTTTAGCCTGGGATCTTGAGTGGGAGCATTCTCCCGGGGAAGGAGCGGACCAGGTGGAGATGGGAGGCAGCGAAGCAGATAGCGGAGATAGTTATGAATTCCCAAATGGCCGAGGTTCCCAGGAGCTGGCCGAGCAGCAGATGGAGGCTAGCGGCTGGGAACCTTCGGGGGGCTGCTTCTCAGGAAGATAGCGATACTAGGCTGGAAGAGCGGGGCCGTTCTCATAACAGGCGCAGGGACATAGAGGAGGGCAGGAGGAGCTGGCATCTGTCCCTAGACCGTCACCGTTCGGAAAGTAGAGACTGGAGCGCCGGGCCCTAGATCGTCGGGGTCCAGGCCGAGGATTAGAAACGGCCCGTGGGAACTGATCCTCAGTTCTCCGGCCACGTCTATACTGAATAGGCGCGAGCGAGTGGGACCACAAGCCAACAGTGGTCATCAAGCCTTGCCTTGCCTTTGCCTTGTTTCCTGAGCCGCAGTGGTTTGCGGCACCTCGCCCTGTTTCTTGATTCGCATTGGTTTGCGAAACCTTGCCCTGTTTCCTGATCCGCATTGGTTTGCGGAGCCTTGCCACGCTTCAAGCTATTTGCTACGTTACTTTGGACTACTTGCTTAATACTTTGAACACTTGCTTATTATTGGACTATTTACCCTTTGGAACTGTTTTTATATACTCAATAAAGTAGTTAGCCTTTGCTACGTCTCCGTGTGTGTGTTAAAGGGGCAGTTCTAAGTCGGCGATTGTGACACTTGGCAACCGCTGAATGGTATGTTACCTCTAATGTTTATAATATATTGGGTTAGTCTGTAGACTACTATAATGTACTGTGATATACATATGATATTTTCCTTCAGATATTGGGACTACGGAACCATCATTTATGGCCTTGAGAAGCCCCGCCCGGGGGCAAAGGGGAGTGGCCCGAAAAGTTTGGCATCGCCAGCCCGTCGACCAGCTTTTGAACTTATTATTTGGAGCTTATTTCTGCCTCCTTTGTCCTTGTATCACCAGCTGTTTGGACTTCACGGTTCATGGAAGCAAATACTTGAACTCGGAGTTTCTTTATATTGACTGTGGGGAGTTGCGCTTTTGATATTATTTAGTTGTTACATATGTCATACATGCCCCCCCTATATCCTGTATACAACGTACCCGAGTACATATGATACACCTGTATATTCCATGACTGTTATGTATTAATATGAAATATAGAATTTGATACTCTAGTCGTGTGACGTGTTTGATGCATATGCTAACCCAAAACTCTGTGAATTAGAGGTGTGGATATGTGGCAGCGTTCTGATTGGCTCCCAATTTCACAGACCACTGTGACCAGCACGGGTGACGGATAAGGATCAAATTTAGCACACATAATCCCCATGACCCTCTCTATGGCCTGGTGCAGTTTGGGGAAGGTGGACCATGGATTATGGGATTTGTAGTACTTTCAAACACTTTGGTTCCCACAGACCACTGCAGCCCCCAACAAAGACCGATAAAGACCAAACTTGGTGCACAGAGCCCCCATGACCCACTCTACATCCTATTGTGGTTTGGAGGAGGATGGGCCATGGATGATGGGACTTGAAGTACCTCCACTCACTTCCCAAGACCGCTGCAACCCTCATCCAATGACTGATCAAGACGAAACTTGGCACAAATAACCCCCATGACCCCCTTTACATCCTGGTGAGGTTTGGGGAGGAAAGACAATGGATGATGGGATTTGTCGTACTTTCAAA